>JMFS01071590.1:0-24207 GCA_000699545.1 Podiceps cristatus
ATGCAGTTGGCCCCGGCCCATCGATCCAGCACATGTTGCACATAGCAGAAGACTTGCTGAATTTATCTCTGTCATCCCATTTAATTCTAACTTTCATGTATCATTGATAGCCAGAGTTACGACATTGGGAAGATGGACATGAAATATTCTGTTGGCAAAGAAATGCTGGTAAGAAATAGAGAAATTACTGTTTACAAATAGGAGGATTTTGTTAACCTGACTCCACTGTATCATCTGCCTCTGCTGGGCCAAACCTGATCATTGGTTCTTTGGCCTCCTCTTTAGTACTGTCTGCTATGAAGTTTGGCAAAGTTGCAAGTTCAGTTGCTCTCAGAGCATCGGTCTGAGAGTTCAGTCACTGATGAGTGCCCTTAAATCAAATTTGAATCTACTATTTCACAGAAGTTAAAGTAAGGCTGAAGTAGACTCTGAAAGGCCATCTCTTCCTCCCACCTCTCTCTTTTTCAAGGTATCATCAGTTACATCTCTGTTATTTCTGGTGGATGTTCATTTGTGTCATTCATAAGCCTGTTACTCCTTTTACTACCCACAGTGCATATGGAGAAGATTTTAATTTCTTCCTCATTATAGAAATCATTTATATATTTGAAGGCCATTATCATATATGTCTTTTGTGTTTGGTTTTGTTTGTTGCTTTTTTCTTCTCTCAGTGAAATTTGTACCTCCTGTTCCTTCAGTTTCTTCTTTTATTCTGTTTATCCACATCTCTGATTTTCCTTGCTACCCTTCAGTTCTTTGAACTTCAGCTGATTCATGTGCTGTGTGAATTGCAGTGCTGAAGACTGGACCTGTTTCAGAACTGAGTAATCACTTTATATGTCTGATACCAAGCTGGCATTTTTTAACTTAAAGAGCTTTTATTTTTCATTACCTTAAATTTTACGTTTTTTGTATTCATATGTATGTTCACGTGTGGCTATTTTTATTTTGCTCCTCAGATAGCATTTAAACTTCCTTTTTTTTTTTCTTTCCAGGCTAAAGTGCTGCGATTGTTAGCTACAGCCTATTTCGAGTGGGATTGCAATCTGTATTTTGACAAGGCATTGAAAGCTATAAGCTTGGCAAATCAGGTAGTAATGTGTTACTGTATATATGGTGTGCAATAGTCAAAACTCAAGCATTTATTAACATAATAATATGGACCAAGGTGTCAAGGTGTTATCCTTGTCATCAGATGGAGGTGTATTTGCTTTGCTTTGGTTTTCATACTCAAGTATGTTACGGTGTTCCCAGCTTTTTATAGAGAAATACTTCTTTACATGTAGATGTAGAGCTGTCTTGCTGCCTCGTATCTGTTAATAGTGAGGTCCTCTGATAATGATAGGAGTAAGATTTCTCTGGCACATACTCATGAAAACTATACAAACAGGATAAACTACAGTGTGGTCCACCTGAGATTTATAGAAGCTGGCTTTTTATGCACCAGACCTTGTGACTTGCTTTGGGTTATAATAGATATGTCCATACTACGTTTTGAGTCCCCATCTCATTATGTGTACAAATAATTGACCAAGCGACAGAGTTCAGTTTTGAAAGCTGTGTAGCCATGCTACATCTGTCTTATTTCAAACATTTAATTTAGCTATTGCACTTTACTAGCATGACTGTATTTCTTCTGGAACCTGAAAAATGAGCTGTATAAACATACCAACTACCCTGAAGAAAGTTCATGTATCTCTAAGAAGTCACTACAGTGAGGTCTCTTGCTCTTGTACAAATTCCATTTCCCATATAAAGAATTAATTTTGTGCTTCTATCTTTTCAGTTTAATTAGAGTAACTTAAATTTGAAAAATTAAAAATGGTCAACCAAAGACAAATATAAAATTTCCGTTATCTGTTTCATACAAAACAAGTTTTAAGTATAAAACCCTGTTTTAAATGAAAGCTCAAATTCAGTTTTCTACATGCTGTTAAAACTTTCAGCCAGATGATGCTGCGCATCCTTGTGAGATCAGGATAAAAGTGTATTTTAATTATTCAAAAACATGCAACTACAGTATCTAAGCCCTTTGAAGTTTTTATTGTATTTATTTTCACAAAACATTTTAAGATGGAAAGTGTTTATATCATCATTTTTGATAATGTATGTTTTGGTATTATATCAGGGTATGGAAGACTAGAAGAAAATTTCTATTCTAGAGTCTGAAATGTGCAGTGTTGTAGTAAGAGCTGTAGTATAGAGTCTTCATTATTTCCATTTGCTCCCACTAAGTTTTGTATTATTATAAGCTACTTTTAATTCTGCTCATACTAGTTTTAGAGTAATTCAGCCAATTCACACATGGAAATGCAGGAAATGTTTCTATCATTCAGTATTGTTCAGCTTCTATTTAAAAGTATCAGAAATGGGCCACAGCAAAATTGGAACTGTGTATCTCTTGCTTTCATTGTCCTCATGGTCTTTTGGCAGTAAAAGAATAGATAATAAATAATAAATATGCACATTGCATTTAAGAAGAAAATATTACCAGTTGCCTGCCTATTGCTTCAGTCATTAAAATGGAACTGAACAATACAGTGGAGTATATGTGATTTCCTGGTATTTGTCTGTGGAATGAATGTGCTGGAGTCTGTGTTCCACAAACAGCTGTCCAAGTAATGTATTGTTTTTCGTTGTGCAGGAGAATGTGCATCCAGCAGGGTTTTTTTTGAAAGTTAAAATTCTTCTTAAAAGTGGAGCATCAGATGAAGATATCAACTCAGGTATCACAGCTCTGTGTAGGTTTCACAGTAAGGTTGTACTACTCCTTATCCAAGAAGATGGCCTGAGTTGTAGATAGAAAAGAAAAAAAAACCAAACCCTTTCTCCTGTGTTTTAGAGGAATCTTCATTAGCTAAATGTCATTCTGGTTTCGGAGTGTGAGACGTAGTAGTCAGTGTTTACAGAGCAGTTATCCAGGTGCTAATGTAAGTTTGAATTAAGCATGAATTTATTTTTGTTGATAATTTAAATAGACTTGCTGGAAATAGGGAAGGGAGAAGACTCTCTGAAGCCTGTTACAATGAAGATAGTGAAAATATGTAAAGCTATGGGTTATTTTAGACGTATGCCTAAGGTTACTCAAAAAAGGGTGAAGGCGGATTGTCTTACGCATTCAGAATAGAAGAAAGACTTGTAAAACATTGCTATTCTCTGTGTTTGATTTTACAGATTTTGGCCAAGAGACATCAAGGACTGATCAGTGTATTGTTATAAACCTGTGTTACCAGAGTTTTAGTTTATCTAGGGCATATAAACTCTTTTCTCCTTATTCCTCAAGCTTGTGATTTGAAGAGAACTGATTTTTCTGTTGGCATGAGAGGAGAAGAAAGTTTTGGGGGGCACTTTAATATAGAAAGGGCAATGGATCAGGAGAAACTTATTTCCATAAATAATGAAATCTTAAGGAACAGAGGCTTTGTACTCTTTGTGGTTGGAAAGCATCAGGTGCGTAATGAATGCTCTGAGAAAGAAATGCAGGATGAGATGAGGAATTTCTTGCAGAGAGCTGATTGGTTTGAATGCTGTCAGATTGCTCCTGGGGAATTTCAGCCAGCTGTCAAGTGGACAATTACCATTGCAATAGCTGGCTTCTGTTCTGCAGTTTTAATTGTGAAGCCATTGTGTTGCCTATCAAAACGCACTCTACTTATATTTAGTAGCACTGAGACTCCAGTCAGTTTTTCAAGCAAGTTTATTAATGAATGGATGTCTGCCTTTTCTTATATGGCTGGCAGAAGAGAGTTGTGTCCATGCTCTGCATCTTCTCTTTCTTTTGAGGGGAGGTTCCTGCTAAATTTTAAGCATTTGACTAAAATCTTGTACTGTTGACTGTATTGTTGACTAAAATCTTGTACACAGGTGGCTTAGAAATGCTTCCTGTAACAACTGTTATAGTCATGTCCCTTTATGTTCCTTCTCTGATGTTGTCTAAGCTACAAATGTATAAATCTTGTTATTAACCATCCAGCACAGTCTAGCAATTTTTAAACTTTATCTGAGTGGTCTAAAACTCATACCTATTTGTCATCACCAGTCAGTCCAACAGCTGATGCTAAAGGTGTTAGGCTTAAGTGGTTCCCATTGCAATGAGATACCACCACACAGCCTGAGCCTCCACCTTAAGTGGTTCCTGCTGGATAAGAATGAGACATTTTGATGGAAAGCAGCTTGAGGCAAATGTTTGTGCTACTGATGCTTGTGCTGTTCCTGTTTAAAGAGGCAGAGGGCTAGAATTCCAGGGCTATCAGTCTGTCACCTTTCTGTAGCACTACATTAATTGTACAGCAAAAGGAAAGTCAAAGCACAATAGACATGCTTTATTCTGCCTTTTATTTTAGAATTATGATACTGGGTTTTGGTGTGGTGGTGTTTTTTGTTTTGTTTTCCCCAAGAAGCTGTAAGAGGCAAATGGTAAATTGAGCAGTTAAGTGTCTAAGTTGATTAAATAATCTCAACTACTTTGTGTTCTGTCTAGCTGTTGCGGAATTCCTGCACCATGAGATGTCTTTAGACTTTTGTTTGAATACTGCCAAACTGCTACTGGAGCACGGAAGGTATGAAAGCATCACTAAGTGGGGTGAACACAATATTTGGGCTTTGTAGGTGTTCTTTTTATAAGCAAAGAACATCTATTGTACAATGATGATTTATTTTAAATAAAACCTCAGAAAGGTAGGTATACAGTTTTGAGAGGGAGCCTGTCTTTTCTACATCAAGATGATACAGATTATGGCAGCCACAGAACAGGGTATGAAATAATGTTGGGTGGCAATTTGCAATGCTGTAGCTTTACTTTGGAATGATTAAGATTGTCCCTATGTATTTTTAATATATCTGCAATAATATATATACAAGTCTGGAATTATCTGATGGAAATCTTTCTTCCATATTGACTAACACCCTCAGAATGAAAAAGTTTGGAGTCCTAGAATCATTCTTGTGACAAACAGTACAAGGATGAACAAGTAACTGCAAAATAAATCGAGGCATGAAATGTCACACTGCTGAATACTCCACCATGATTGCCTGTGTGTGTGCTTTTATCTTGCAGTAAATTCTTAATCTTTCATTGTGAGGAGTAAACTCTCTTATGAATACTGTGGAACAAGCATGCGCTAGTAGGAAGTTGCTACTGAATAGATGAACTGCAGTAAATTCATACTTTGACTCACTCTGTCGGTGTGATTGTACAAGTGCCAGTAGTATTAATGAGAAACATGCTGTATGGTGTGCATATGTTGTTCTTCAGAATGGAAAATTAACAGCTCTTCTTGTGCAGCCTCTTAAAAATGCATCTGTGTGAATAGGGAATCAGTTGGTTTTGATTTTCTGAAATCTGTTCCTGAACGATTTGAATCTTCACCTGACCTTGGAAAAATTACCCTGCTCCACATCGAGTTCCTGTTGCAGAATAAGAGGGAGCTGCTTGCTAAGCAAAAGGTTGAAGAAATAATTATAGGTCTGTATCCATCTTTTGCTGCTGTGTACTGAAGGCTGGATTTAGTTGGCTTAAAGTCTTGAATTCTGATTTTTATTTTTTTGCTTATGCTCACCTTTCTTTCTGTTTGTGTCTGTTTTCCCTTATGTTTCTTTTGCATGGCAACTCTCAACCTCCCTAGTGAATGACAGTCATGATAAAGCTCAGGGTTAAATTCACTCCTTAGTGTAGACTGTGTGTCACTGACATATGTGGCATTAGAAACATTTATCAGAAGTTGTGTGTAATGTTAATACTTTGTCCATCCAGCCCTGTTAAAATAGGTTGCATGTCTTTGAGCAGCTGAATAACAGTTTCTTTTTCAGGTCTGTTGCACCTGTAGCACTAGTATTTTTTAACTGTCAGATCTGCTGGAAATCAGACTGTATTTTACGTAGCATCGAGTTAGGTGCAAGAGCCACATTTATGTTGTTCAAGCATGAAAATGTTTACACTCTATCCCTGTGTCAGTGTTTTTTGTTGTAGCCTATGGGACAGTCTTTCTCAGATAGTTCTTAGGTGCTTCTCAGTGTGCTGCTTAAAGTTCTTCTAAAGTGATGACTTGCAGTATTTTTTCAGATCATTATACTGGGAAACAGCTGTTGCCTGAAGCCTTGAACCAGCTGCACATCATGTTGTGGGACAGAGCTGCCAAACATTATGAGGTTTGGGACCAAACAGTAGTGTTGTTATTTGTATCAGTGAAAATGAGGATCTGCTTTTTCTGACCTCTTTGGTATGTCTGCTTTTGGTTAGAGTGCAAGCTGTTAGTAAGATCCCTGTTCCAGTTGGCACTAGTTTTATTTTAATCCAGCTGGGTGCTGTTTTCCATTACAATATCAAGTGTCAGGTAGTCTCATCTCAAGGTTTGTATGTAGGAACAGTTATGGTCAGAATTGAACAGCCCAGGAACCTGTGCAGCCCATCATTATGGTTCTGTCCTGGGAAGGGTGCAAAAGCCTGAAAATATTCTTTATATTGAGCTGTTTATTTTACAGTTCCTACTCTCTGACTGTCAGTTGTTACTTTAAGGAGCACAAAGTGTTATCATTTGTACATTGATTTTCTTTTTAGCCTATAGAAAGTAGCTTTGGATGCTTACATGGTATCTTAGTTCATATACATTTGTACTGTGAGTATATGTAAATTCAGTTATTCAAAACCAGATACCCTCTTACTCTTTCAGTATTTGGAGAAGATGAGCTCATATTCTACTCTTGTATTTCTGTCATACATTCATTTCTTAAATATGTAAAGAAAAACACATGCCATTTTATACCTCTCATCTGTGTTGTCAAGAAGGAATTTTAATAATGGCACAGCTTCCTTCCTCCTCATTTTAAAATAAATTCTCTGTCAAACTGGAGCTATAGTCGAGAGTACTGTCTTCGGCATAGTATCATCAAGGTTCATAGTCTAAATGGGATAAATGCTTTTGTCTTTTTCTCTTAGTTTCAGTTGCTTTGTATCATGGACAGAGAGGTTTTTTTTGAAATAATATTTCTGGTTGGTATTTAGTCACAAGAATGTCCTTTCTGGGTCAGATGAATGATCCATCTAGTGCAGTGTCCTATCTTTGATAATGGCAATAAGAATAAGGGAAGAGTAGGAATAGGTAGTGTCAGTTCTCCTAATGAATATCACCTGTGTGGTGGGACCAATGATCACTCTGTTGAGGGGAATATACTTGATTATCTAAATCTTTCATTTCCTATGACCTTTTTTTTTTTTAAAAAAAAAAAGGGAAAACATAGGCAGTTTAATCATCCAGATAGGGATATGTTTGGGTTTGGGTTATGTTTTGTTATTTTAAATTTCCTAGGCAAAAAGCTATTCTGAAGCTCTTCACTGGTACAATTATTCTGTCAGCTTCTACACACCTGGGCAGATAGATCAGAACTTGGCTAAACTGCAGAGGAACATGGCTTCTTGCTATCTTCATCTGAAACAAGTTGACAAGGTACATATAATGTGTGTGTATACATATTTATTTATTTGCATTGTTTTTATTTTTTTAGCTATGTCATTGGGACTTAATTTACATCTTTGTTACCGTACCTCTTTTGCTTTGAGAGAGGGAACTGTCTTTGCCTACCTTGCGTCATCTGGCAGAGAGATGTTTTTCATCATCTTACCTGCTATGGGGGCCTCTTCTATCACCTGTCATTCTAATGGGGGGAACAGTCCACAAGTTGTGTGCCCATGCCTCAGTATATCAGGTTTCTTCTCAGATTAGAGGAGGTCCTCTCTTGAAGACAGATGAGCCCTGGCAGGAAAAACGTTTGACATGTCTCACTAGAACTTCCCACAACAGTGTGTTAGCCCTCACCTCTGCAGAGAAGTGCACCTGCTTTACTTATCTAGGCCTCTCTGGAATGGGGTGTTAGACTTCACAGTTCAAAGTGACAGAAGGAAGTTTAATTTTTCAGCATTCTCAGGGCTTTTCTTGCTTTCTGATTCTGTAGCTTTAATTTTGAGGAATTGGCTTTTTCCTCAGTCTAGTTGTTGTCAGCCTTTGGTGCCATCTTCTGCTCTTGGCACTTTTCTTTCCAGGGAAGATAGTGCCAAACCAAACTTTTTGAGTAAATATATAAATATGAACAATGTAACCATTAACATTTTGTGTATCTTTTTAGCTCTATTCTACTGCAGATTGTATTACTGACTTAAAGAGGTCTTTGTACTGATTTCCTTTAATCTCTTCTGTGAATAGGCTAAAGAGGCAGTTAAAGAAGCAGAGAGGTGTGATCCAAACAGCATCTTTACTAAATTCAGTGTCTATAAGATTGCAGTGATGGAGCAAGACACTGAGAAAGGTAGAACTTCAAAGATAAAGGGTCCACTACAAAGAACAGAAGTGCCGAATATATTAGAAAGTACTAAGTGGATCTGAACTGTTCATCTTGAGAAAAACACAGTAGAGATAAGCTAGAAGGGTCCATAAAGTCATTGAATCTGTCAGGCTATAGATTTGAACTGTCAGAGTAGGATGCTTTTTTGCATATAATATATAAGATGTGGAGTCCATTGCCATATCTGATACTGTCTGGATGGAGCCTCTGGCTAGGAAGTCTCTGATCTTCTCAAGGGCAGAAGCTATACTAGCATCCCAGGGTGAGAATCATGGTTTACTTACTGTTTCTAGTATTCTTTTGTGTGCATATACAATGTAAAAAAAAAAGATACTGAGCTAAATAAACCTTAACAGAACCATTATCACTGCTCTTAATTTCTCTGGACAAGTAGAGCCTGAAGTTACAAGAAAATACATGAATTACTGAGCTGACTTACAGAATGACATATCCCTGTAGATTCTTTCTTCTTTATAACGAGTTCTACCATTTCATATTTTAATGAGAATCTTAGCTCAAGTAATGAAAATTAAGAAATAGCGCCTATACTTACTTAGAATACAGAGTAACATGCAGAGCTTATTTTTCAATGAGTTCTATGCTAATTAATTGTTCTCTATGCACTTTTTAATGACAGCATAATTTGCTCACATAATACAGAGTGGGAACCACAGCACAGTGTGAACATAAAAAGCAGCAGCACCCTTAGCATAAGCCAAGATGTGGGAGCTTGGAATCATGCCCAGACAGTGTATTAGAGAGTGTCTTCTGTCTTCAGTGACAAACAGTTATTTAGCAGAACAAAATTAAGGCTGTGAGATAGTTTCATTTGTATGGCATCCCTGTTTCCTTAGATTAGTAGCTTGGAAAGCCTTTTGGCAGCTCTCTAGGAAGAAATGCATTATTGTGAAGTGCTGGTATGGTCAGGTTTGCTTGTCTTGGTTTTTCATATTAAAAAAAAAAAAAATTACAGCCTTTCATAAGTCGTTTCTAAAGCCTCATTAAAATGGTAGAACTTTCCACTTTGCAATTGCTTCTATAAAAAAAATATTTTTTTTCCCTATGTATATTTCAGCTGTGGAAGCAGTTATTGAAATGGGGAAGCTAGCAGAAAAGTCATCTCAATGTGAAGACAAGCTGAGAGTGGATGAAAATACAGGCACTAACCTCCTGAGTTTAGCTGCCCAGATTGCTTTAGAGGTAGAGCAGAGAATGTTGTCTTTGCTTTCTTGATAGAAATAGGACAGATGTAACTTGACCTATTTTTTAATATTTCTGTATATTTCATGCATTTCTAAGTATTTTATGGTTCCATGACCAAGTTCTCACTCAAATGTGCTGTATAATGCGAAGTAGAAATTGATTTCATGTATAAAGAAATTATAATTTAAAATATTTCTTCTGGAAAATAAAGGATTCTGAGTTATAAATGTTGGTATCTGGAAATGACATGGCATATTTCTGTAGAATTATCCTTTGCAAGATGTTACATCATTTTCTGCCTCTCGGATTTGATCTTTGATGTACTAGGGCGAACCTGTGTACAAAACAGACATAAGTCAGCAATGAAGGACTGAAAAGTCACTTGTCCCTCCTATTTCCCTTTTGGTTGGTGACTTCAGTGATGTCGGAACTGACTGATTACATCGGCATAATTAGAAGAGGCTTTTGGTTGACCTTTAGGGCTTAGGTCATAGCCCTGTCAGCCGCGAAAGCCTCGCCAGCCTGTACTGATCCTGTTCTTACCTTAGGCTCTTTATGCATGGAATTGTTACGATCTCTCCTTATGGTTTTCTCTCAACTCTGAGGCTCTTCTGTGTAGAGCCCTTTGTTCTTTTTCCTGGTAGTAGACTGGACATACTTTTGGGACATGCTGTTGCGTTGAGTTTTGTTTTGTGGTTGGGGGGTGGGGTGGTAACTGAGGTAGTACAGTTTCTACAAGCCATGTTTTAATCTCTTTTCAGAATGAACAACAGGTTGTGGCTATCAAAGCTTTGGAGTATTTGTCTGAACATTTACAAGACTGCCAACAATTATTTGCAGCTTTAAAGTAAGAATTCAATATATTTACAAGGAAAGAGAAATGTTTGTGATTTCCTTTTCAAAAATATTTTTTTATATTGAGGAAGGTGGAAAACAGAGTAGATGAAAGATTAGTTAGCAGTTTTGGTGCTGCAGATATACCTCAAGCCTGTGAACTCTTAGTGTCTACAGATGTTCCAAGTCTCTCCCAAGCAAATAGTATTAGTTGCTCTGAATTTTATGGTTACATTGTGATTTGAACGGATGACCAACAGTAGCTCTAATGAGATTGCAACAATATATTTGGTGAAAATACCAGTTCGTTTGTAACCTCTGATGAAGTGGTATCTTCTTACTGAAATATTCCATCATGTTTTTTATAAACAAATACTATGAGGCAGATGTGTTTATTCCAGTATTTGCTTAAAGCCTTTGTTAAAGTACATTTAATTATTTACTATTACATGATTTAACAAAGTGATATACAAAATAATAGGGTGGGAAATAGTATAATCTTATTCCTAGGTTGACACTTGAATTTTTCTGTGAGTTCTATTGGAAGAAAAGTGGGAACCTTTCTGGAAAATTAGGACAAAGTACACCGTTGGAAAAAAAAAATTCCTTGTTTCTCCATTGTTTGTTTTTCTCATATTTAGATGTTTGGTTCGTCTTACATTGTCAAAGGTCATGGCAGAAAATGAAGAGAAAAGGTGAGTCCATTTGCAAAACCATTTACTTATGGTGGATATGTTGTACAAACGGCGTGATATTTTCTTGCTGGCCTTATTTTCTTGCAGAGTAATAAAAAGATTAGTTTTTATGCTAATAAAAAGTCCACCACTTGACCTGATGACACCACATAGGAACATCTTTTCTACTTGTGTAACCTCTTCTTTAAATATTTGCTCTTTGCCTTTCTCTTTTATTAATGCATAAGGCTGTCAGGTATTTTTGATTGGGAACGTGAACTAAGCAACCTCTTTGACACTAGATTGTGGTATCTTTCGGAAGTTCTGAGTGAGAATTTCAGCGTGGGACCTCCCTTGCTAGCCACTTTGCAAGTGGTGTGTTGGCTTAGAAGTAGGAGAACTGTACTGCTGGATTTTTTCTGTCAAAAAAAGAGCGTAGTATCAATGGGATTTGAAGTTTAACCTGTGGCCCCAGCAGTGGAGAAAATCTCCCGCTGCACTTCAACAACCTTCACTGCTGCAGATCCATAAAACTTTTGCAGGCTTGCAATACTCCTCCTGCATCTTCAAATGCCTGAGATGTTTGTTAGGGGAAGAATGATTATATCCATAATTACAGAGATGTTGTATTCCAAATAAGTAATGTGTTCTGTTAATCAAACAGAATAATTTTTCCTCCATTCTAGAAAAGAAGATACCAACTCAATGCTCACTTACTTGACCTTGGGTATGCTTTTGTTTTATTTACATTTTCTATATTTCTTCCATCTGTGACCATTTTATGATATGATTAGGTCCACACCAACCAAATGTTTAGACTCCTTATTTTGGTCTAGGTTCCCAACTTCTGACTGAAATCAGTGAAAATTAAAACTGGAGATTCAACAGTGTTGTGAAGTTGGATCTCGGTGCTACTGATTTTTGCTATGGAAAGCTTGCAGGCTAGTGATGGAAAAAATATTTCTAGTAAAGCCTGTACTTGGGAGCTTCTCTCAGACAAAGGGGCAGTTTCTTCGAGACAGGTTTCCTTTAATCCTTCGTAAGACCGTGCATGCAAAGAACAGATATTTGGGTACGAGCCACAGCCTGGGTAGCCTCAAATGAGAGTCTCCTTCTCTGTCTGGACTGACAGGAACAAAGTTAGTATCTTTAGTAGCAGGACCACAAAAGGAAAAAGTTTGGGTTTGTAAGCTGAATTAACAGTATAACTTTCTACTGGCATTAATTAAATGCCAATGGTGGTCTTTGCTGTTCTAGCTGTTTAAAAGGGAGCATTTAAAAAATTCAGTTAATCTTTTTTTTTTTTTTTTTTTTTTTTGCCTTGGAAGGCTGAGAAAACTGCAAGGAGTAATAGCAAATTGGTGAAAGACCGGAGAGGCTTGTCAAATTTGGTTCCCACTTTTAAGTTGTGCTGCTTGTCCTTTGAAAAAGAATTGTCTTGTTTGCATTAGAAAAAGGTACAGGAGTTTTACAGAGGACTTTTTTCCATCAAAAGAAATTTTCACTAAATCTTTTTTACCCTTCTCTTCCTATCTGGGACAAGAAAGTTAATGAGATTGTAGAACAACTTCTACACTATCCATTTTTACTGCAACTAGAGGAAGACAATGAAGACTAGAATTAAATTAATTAGAGGTTGCTTGAGGAAAGACCTCAAGCCTGTTACTAAATTTAAAAACCCTCAACTTGTGAAATTAAATAAAAAGTCCTCTGCATTAAACTTAAGTGCCCATAAACTTTGAAGAGGCAATACTTGTTGGCAGCCTTATATATCTTATCTAAAATGCTGTTTGAGGCACCTTTTGATGTTTTTTTATAAGCCTGTCTGGTCAAGTGTATTAGATTTAAGTTGTGAGAATAACTCTTCATCAGGAATTATATGGGCGTTTTGGAAACCTCGGGTTTGTAGTTTTGTTGGATGTAGTTATTAGACTTGGAAATATTTTTATTCTGCTCAGAAAGCATTATTTATGTACTGAACAACACATTTTCTGCAGCTCAGAAGAGACTTGCTGAGTCTTTCACAGAAGAGAAACTTACAGGAGACATGATGATCCTCGAAGCTCACTGGTTTAGAAAAGTTGGTAGGTTGCACTCTCAAAATCCCCAATACCTCTGCTTAGCCAGACTTTAAGGAAGGAAGCACTGTTTAAAGTTGTAGTAGATTTATAAAACTTGTCACCTTTGGTAGTCACCGTCTTAACTAGACTTAAAGTTCTCGTGCTGCATTTTCTGTCTTCTGAAACTATCTGATGCAGCTCATGTTTTAAGTCAGATATCAGGACAAATACTCACACAAGGTCTGTTTGACTGATGGCGTAGCTGATACAACAATTCCTATGGTGAAGGGAATAGTGTATGTGTTCATGATACAACTCTTCAGAGTTCACCATTTTTCTCTTAGTTAGCCCTTCACTCCCAAGACTCTCTTACAGAAGTAAAATTTGAGGTCAGGCAAATAGAATAATGGTTTTCTTCAATGTCTGAAAAAAAAATACTGGTAAGAGCAATAAAGAAACCTTACTGCCAATCCTGAGTATGCATGTTCTCATGTAGGCAAAATAAGAATTAGGAAGTCCAGTTGAGTGTACTGCTGTTGGTGAGCTTACGCCTGCTACCTGTCTTTACGCCAGACTGTCTGTTAATCCCTTAAATCAGGAGTTTGCCTTGAGCTACAGTATATGAAACCTAAACAGCAAACGTTATCATAGATGAAGTGTTTCCTAGTGGGAAATGCAGCTCCCATGGAACTATCCTAAACACTATTCAGAGCATGCGTCTCTCGATTCTCAGTAGTTTTTCTTACGCTGGTTTTGTAAAGGACAGTGCATTTGCTGTCTAGAAATAAAAATATAAGCGTAGGGTAATGGGTTGAAGCAATTTTTCAGATTCTTCTGCCAGAGCATACAGGAGAAAAAATAGTTGAAATTAAGAACAGAAGACAGCTGCCATGATGAGCTTTTGCACACATCCTCCCAGTGCAGCTATGCTCCAATGAAGAGTAGCAAAAGAGGGAGAGAAGCAGCAGAGGTCAAATATGGTAACATGAGTGTGAATGGAATCTGTGGTGAGCATGACCTTTCCAAGGCAGCATTCTCACTCACAGAATGAACAATTCAGACTACAAAAGCATGTCCTAGGGAATAAATGAACATGAAAGTTAAAATCTGCAAAGTCACTCTAGAATGTAAACATTTAATTGGGTCAGATTCTCATATATAAATAATTTGTTTGTCTTCCGATGACTCATCCATTTACTAATTAGCATTGTGTGTTTAATTGCCGTGTATTTAACTGCTGGGGTAAAATGGAGAGTATTTCAAAATGTTCTGGGTTTTTCCTTTTTTTTTTAACTGGGAATAGTTGTTCAACATTTTTCAGATACTAGTTCTACTTACTAACATAAGAAAATGCTTCTTCCAATTAATGCTTCTGTGGGTGGGGTATGTGTTAGAATGGATACTTAGTTATGATGAAATTAAGACAAAATTTGAAAGCATGAATAAGCTATTTTAACAAATCACTAATAATGGTATTTCTTGCTGTTATATGAGCTGTTGATGATATTTTGATTAAGAAATTGAACTGTAGAATGTGAGCTGCCTATTACTAGAGATTAGGTGGGCATACCTGTAACATTGGAATATTTTTATTCTAGTCTCCATTTTATTTTGTCTTTGTTAGCTTGGAACTTAGCTGTACAGTTCAGGGGCTGCCCTAAAGAGATGAGGGATTTTTTTCTACTGTCTTTCAAGGTACATACTCTTGTTAATAGTATCTCCAATTGAGGAATATCGTCATCTGTCTTGTTCTGTTAGAAGTTACATACATGTATCAGGAATCGCCTTGGAGACATACTTGTATGCTGTGAAGATGGAGCACTTTTGTCAGGAGGAGATTGACTTGTAATACAAAATGTTTGTCATTCTGTTTACATTCTGTTGCTTAAAATGTTGCAAGAAACTTAGACTTCAATAAGAAATTTCTAAAATAAATGAATTCTGATGTTTGGAAACTGTATCATTAATACAAACATGTTAAGTACTCAAGTTCTAATCTCCATACAGAATGTCTACCTACACTGTCAGTTTTGTATGTGTTCGTAGAGAGGGGATTGTACAAGTAAAATTGCAATATGAATATGTACTATTCATGACTGATTACTAGGAGTGTCATAGAGGAGACTCAGCAATCGTTTGTTCATGAGCAAATTGCTTTATATGGGCAGAATTCTCATTACCTTTTCCTATTTTTGGTGTCAGTTGTCCCAGTTTTGTCCTCCTGACAAGGCTGTTCTACTTGCTCAGAAGACATGTCTGTTAATGGCAGCTGCAATTGATCTGGAAATGGGGAGACAAGTAACACATTCTGAACAGGTAGGGCATTTCTCTGTTAACTGATTCTGTATGTAGTGTAGCATTTTTTTCTTTTCATTTTGAAGTCCTAGTTGTTTCACTCAGAACAAGATATTGAAAATGTAAGTGTGGGTACCTTTCATAGTTAATTAGAATCAATAATACACCTAGTGCTTTTGAGGCAACTGTAAATGTTAGATTTCTGTGAATTAGTTCTGTTGACTTCAGTGGATTTGAAAATATATATATCATCAGAGTCATGGCAGTACATTCTCCTAGAGGAATTTCAGTCTACCTTTTATATTATGTAAGGAGTCTGCTACTCAACATTGGTTGGTCGGGCAGGTAATTACTACATCTTTAGGATTATTCCGTTGCTGACAGTAGTTAGCAGTACGGTTGTGATAAAACTTATACATTTTTTTGGTCTTTTTATGTGTACGTCGGGTTTTTTGGGTGTTGTACTTGCTGTGGTATGAAGATTAAGGAAAATATACAGTGGTTATGAAGGAAGTATGGAAGTCTACTGTACAGTGATTGTTGTAGAAACTTACTTTTGTGGAGAGCAATGCACAGCAATTGTGGGATTTAGTGGTTGTCAGTCTCAATAGCACTATTTTATGCTTGGGGGCTAAAATAAATGATGTCCCATAGGAACCCATATGATCCTTTTGAACCAATGGAACATTCAGTGTGAAGAGGCTTTGTCTGAGATGTGGAGGTCTTTGAAAAAGGGAGGAAAAGAAAAAACAAAAACAAACCCAGTAACTGGTGTAGATGATACACTAATTAGTCTGATTCTTAATTTATTTTGCAGTTAGGTATAGTTGTGACATGTATATTCCTTTCACTTTTAAAACAATGACAAAAGTAACTTCTTAAATTTTGTAAAATAGACAGAGCTTTTGACTCAGGCCCTTCAACATGTCCAGGCATGCAAGGAGATATGGAAAGTTCTGAAATTAACAGGTAAGCTATAAAGTATGTCTGTTCAGCACATGTAACTCGTAGTCACTGTATTCATGAAAAATACAGGACATATGGAATTTCTGTTTCAGCTGAAGTGTTGAAGCAGATATGTGGCGATATGATAAAAGAATTGGCAAAGCCAGCTACTGGGTTTTGTACGTCATTGCAGGCTTTTTATTGTACGGGTGCTGTGAAGTGTGGAACAGTCTTTCAGAGTGAAGTTGGGTTGACTGTTCTGTCTAGAATGTCAAGAAACTCCAAGCTTTTTACTCTAGAGTGGGGTCGCTCTTGCACTGTTTTACTAGTTTTACTAGCCACTTTCCATATGAGGCATTTCAGAATACAGAAATCCTGCTACCATACTTCGAAGTGCCAAAACCCATTCTCTCTTCCCTGACTGCTCCATGTCAATTTAGATCAGATATTACTGGAGACTGGGATGCTTTCAGCTGACAGCTGATGCTGAGTGACAGTTAGCATAGAGGACGCATGCTTCACTTTTTTGGTAGTATATTGGTAGAAAAATTCTATTAGGCATTCTTTTTCTTTTTAGTTACAGGTTTGGGACACTGTGGAGTTCCCATTGTAAGAGGCATTAGTATTTAACTTTTGTCAGGGAATTCATTTGCTGTGTTTTTTTCCCCTTAAAATTTCAGAAATGAAGGTTCATTATATGGCCTGACTTTGGGATTCTCTTTTGCACTGAAGGAAAGATAACTCAGGAAGACTTCTTCCCTTTCAGCTTTCCATTCTTAAAATCCCAAGGGGCTGATATCTCAGGACAGGGACATATTGGAGTTTCTCCTGCAGAGGTTTGTGGAATGGTAGCCTGGTGCATCCTTCACTTCTTCATTTGGCCACGCATGGACAAGTCTGTTGCTCTGGAGGAAGCTGAGAATGTCTTTTAGATGTAAAACCAAAGGTCTTTGTGATAGTTTAGTAAAGGACTGTTTGGCATTCGTATCAGGTTTACACCTTTCTAGCAGTTCTGCTGTTCTCCCACCCTCCTTCTGTGTTTAAGGATTTCCTGAGGGCTTTTCTACCAGAAAAGAGACAAATCCTGTAGAAAAATTTGGATCTGATAACTTTGTTCATAAGCTGGTGGCCGCCTATTATCTCTTTTACCTGTCTATGAAAATGGCTTCCCTAGTAGCTATCACCTTGCCTAGGAGGGTTGCATGAGTTTAGCCAATTACAGACAATCCAGATTTGTTTTGTTTTGTTTTCTTTGAGGGAGAGGAGGCATGGTGGTTGGTGGGGTTGTGCTTTGGACATCTGAGGTTTCTGTCCAAGACTGCCTCAGAGTTCTGCTTGCTCTAGTGTTATATCTGAGTACCTTGATGGTTATCCTGCCTATGGGAAGCAGAATTTATGCCTTATGGTACACCATATGGCTTTAAGAAAATGAATCATTACATGTAGGCAATTCTGTCTCTTCTGTAGGAGATTTTGCTAAAGACCCAACAGACACATTATTGCTGCTTTATGAATTTGAAGCAAGATCCAAACTGAATGATCCAACTCTTCACAACCTTATGGAGTCAGTATGGGAGCAACCACAAATAGAGGTCAAGACGCTAGAAATCATTGCATGTAAGGACTGCATTTATACTTTAATAGTTCTTCAAGTCATGAAAAATAGCTTTTGTTGCTCTTTCCTGTACCTTTGGGGTGACCAGGGTTATCATGTATTGTGCAGCATGCAGAAAATGTGGCTAATCATACATATTTTGTCCTGAAGCAAAGATGCTTAGGATCTCAGCAACATTAGGAGATCTCTATTTTAAAATACCGCATTATGTGGATGATGAACCAGAAATTTATGACATCCTTCCATTTCTAGACCTTGAGACCTTTGTATAGGTTGTGTGTCTGAAAAGGGTTATTCAGATAAGCTTTTACAAGCTCCAAACTGGCAAAGGCCAGAGAATGACCCTAGCTGAGTCATGCCTCAATAAAGAAGTTTTAGGATGTGGTCTTTGGATAGATATGTGGTTTCAACTTAGTGTAGTTAATTTGTGAATAGCACTTCTCTATACTGTACTATACTTACATCACAAAGTTCTAGTCAGGCCTCCTTGAGAATATAGAGTAGGATCCAAGAAAGATGAGTACGATTTAGAACTCCTGTGGCAGATCTTTGGAGGGGATTCTGTAGGTTTGCATAAACACCTGCTTACCTCCCTTGTCTTGAGGGAGTACACACCTGGGCTTGGAAACACCATACTGACATCCTCCTGCACAATTTTTCCATCCAGTTTTTCATGTTCAAGGAGACAAAAAAACTTCCAATACTCTATACATCCTTCCTCCCGGTATTTTTGGCTTGCTGCACCAGAAGTAAACAGCAGTGAGAGAACTTGTAAATTATGAAACCTGCTGTGCTTCTGCCTTGTAGTCCTCATTGATGATGTGCACAGTAAGAAAGGAGTAGAGAAGCACTAGCTTATGACCAGCCCAGGCATTAAGAAAATCTCTTTTCAGTTGTGGAAAGTTCAAATCTCTTTTCAGATCCTTTTCACAAGGGATCTGGCAACATGCTGTAGTTTATTTTAATGACCAATGAGATTAAAGTCTGGCTCCAGTCATTTCTTTCTTCTTTTCTTTTTTTTTTTTTTTTTTTTTTTTTTTTTTTTTTTTTTTTTTTTTTTTTGTGCGTTTAAGCATTGGCAATGGAGTCTCCAGCTCGGTATCCTGTACTGTGTAAGAAAGCTCTGAAGAGTGCACTAAACCTTCACAGAAAGCAGACTGTCATTGATGCTGTGAAATTTAGGTTAGTGTTACCACATAGCTTTGCCACGAGCCTGTGACTGGAAATGCTGACAGGAAATAAAGCCTGCAATTTGAAAAAAAAAGTGGATTTTGGCTTATGTGCGAGGTTCTACTTCTTGCTGGCCAACCAATGTACCTCTCAATTATGACTAATAGATGTGTTAACTGAACTTTGTTTACTTGGCATATTTTTTGAAACAGTCATATTTCCAATAAATGAATCTATTGAGGAATGAGAATTAAAATTGAATTCAGAAGAGGTCTCTGGCTGTTTCTTGTGAGGAGGGTGTTCATTTCAAATGTTACCCCACAGCAGTGGCTATGTATTTCAAAGACAAGTAAAGAGAAATTAAGGGATAAGAAGAAAGCCATGAGCTGTAAGTTAGTGATATGATGGCATAGTACATACGTGATTTATTTTGCTGGGTAACTGGCTCTCTGACAGCTGTACCTTATGGAATCTGTAAAACAACCTGGTGTGTGCCCTTCTCTCTGACTTGTATCCCATAAAGGATTTTTTCCTCTCCTTTCTGAGTTGCTTGCAGTAACCACTCAGCAAAGGCAATTGTTAGTTTTGCCTTTCTCACTGAGAAAGACAGACCTGTTTTCAGAAACTATGTATTTCTTACTGATTTTCTGAGGATGCCGACTACTTAGTTCTTGGTGTTGAAGTTAGAAAAGGTACTTTTTCCTTGCTGTGATGTGTAGCACCCTAGAAAACACTGGCTTTCCTTCTGTGTTGCTTTAGAGCCCAGCAATGAAAATAATGAAGTATTTGCTGCTCTTGGCTCTTTTTTTTGCATAGTTAGTATGAATGAGATCTGATACTAGGAAAATGTACGTTTCTGCTATAAGAATATGAGTGTAGTAGGCACCAAGGTGGACATGTCTGTCTGACATTCATAGAGACGTAAGTTAGTGTGCTGCTGATACTAAAAAGTAGCTGTTTGTGCACAAGGCATTTAATCTCTTCTCTTTTGCTGTTTCAATTCACAGCAAGTGCTTACATAGTTTGATTAATCTTTCTTTGCCAACTGGATTAACAGACTTGGATGCCTGTGTACTGCAGGAGGTATGGGACTACTTTGAAGATGCTCTGAGTGTAGTCAGCAGCACAGTAAGTTGAACAGGAACACAAGAGACTGGGAGATGATCCTGAGCACACTTTAAAAAAAAATAAATCTTACCAGACTGAGAATATATAGTAGACTGAACATTATGTAGTGTTATATGTATAGCAGCTAAGACTTCTTCACTAAACAATACACTGAAATTGCCTCAGAAGAAATGACCTTTGGATATTTATGACTGAATTATTAATATCTTTGGATTTTGTAGGAGATTTTTTGGCCTTTTTTTAAGGCTAAATTTTCAATGCCTATTTTAGAAACATTTTGAGCTAGAACATTCATCTTTCCTCCTCTTGCTTTCTACATTCT
The DNA here is from genome assembly GCA_000699545.1 of Podiceps cristatus. Classification (NCBI taxonomy): domain Eukaryota; kingdom Metazoa; phylum Chordata; class Aves; order Podicipediformes; family Podicipedidae; genus Podiceps; species Podiceps cristatus. Next base: position 20,581 of record JMFS01071590.1, read on the forward strand.
TACTCTGAATATGTTTTTTTTAAATGGAAATTACTTTTCCAGATCAGTTTAAAGCTGGCTAAAATTTAGATACCAGTCTAGCTTTTTTTCGCAGCTCTGTTTTGATAAATGTATTTGGGAACTTACTATGTTACTGTTTTTACCAAATGACCTAGAATGATATTCCTGTGCTGTCAGTACTTCTACCACCACGTGCCTTGTTTCTGTGAGGACAAGTATATGGAGAGTAAAATCCTTCTTTCATTGAGCATTTCTGCTGCTCCTTTCAGGCCTGATGCATAGTGCTGTGCAGTGAAGGCAGTTGTACTGAGGAAGTCAAGACACTTCTACTTAGAATTTCATAGGTAAAAGTCAGTTAAGGAGTATTCCTGTTCAGGACTAACGAAACCAATACTATGTGTTTCATAGCTTCATTCCATTGCGTGGCTGTTTCTTTAGTCAGATTTGAATATCTCTTCTTTTATGAAAGTGGCATAAATATACACTGTTCTTGACTTCCCAAACAAGAATGTGACCACATTTGTGCCTGCCTTTCACCGAAATTCTCATCTATTATTTTGATAATGTTCTTGTTTAGGGATATGAGTGAAATGTTACTGTGGGCTGATACTTAGCAGAATTTCACAGTACTAGGCGGCTTTCCTTTGCAGTCTTGCTCATGGCAGCAGGTACTAATGGTACCATGCTAAAGGAAGGACACTGGGGCAGCACGTCAGTGCATTATTGGTTGGAAAGCGTACTTCCAGTCTAGTGACATTCCCAGTTCCACAGAATTGTATTTTCTGACCTACCAATAGGTAATTGCAACATGATTTACTTGTGTTGGAAATAAGCTATTTGGCAGTAGTGCAGATGAACTGTGAAGTACAGGATGGCTCTGAAGGAGCTTAGGAGTAAAAAAAAAAAAACAAACCAAAAAAACCCAAACCCAAAACAAAACAAAACCCCAAAATAAAATGAAGCAAACCAACCAAACAACTGTTTTCCCACTCTAAAACTAAACTCTCATGCACTCTTTACTTGTCTCTTTTCTGATGATCAGCTGCTTTTTGTTTGCTACTCCAGGATGCTTACCCAGAGATGGAGATCCTTTGGTTGATGACAAGAGCCTGGAATACAGGAATATTTCAGTATACTGTTGGTAAATACAAGGAAGCTGAGCAGTGGTGTGGATTAGGAATGCGTTTTCTCAGTCACTTAGGATCTCTGAAGAAAAGCTATGAAGGCCATGTAAGTGTAAGCAGATGCATTTGAGGATGTGGGATTGGTTGTCTGGCCTGAATTTGAGATAGGGATCTGGGTGAAGAAACCACTACGGATGATCTGGAAAGACTTTCAGGAGAAGGTACCTAAATATTTTGGGGAGCTTGATGCTAAAAGATTTTTTTTTTTCAAAGTGAGGCCAGAACAGTTTTAATAGACAATAGAAAGAGTAATGTAGTGTCCTTTTACTGGAAGGATTGTGTAAATAGCTGACTGGAAGTAAACTTCTGACTATTTGTGGCCATGGGAGAACCCTTTTACCTTGCCTGCTTTCACTAAAGGCAAAGCGCTGTACCAGTTTACATAAATCAGCTGTTGTATGAAGACTTTCAAGCTTGGTTTATAGTATAATTAATCTCTTATAAATAGGGTTTAAAATGATGTGAATAAAATCATTAAAGCTCATCTTTTCAGGTATAGCTTAGACACTTCCTGTGAGGGAAAAATGTCAAGGCTAGTACCCCTGTAGAAAGCAATGACACTTTCTTACTCTGTCACAAGTTAGCTTCTCTCGACAGTTTTTGGCTGGTGCTCCTACCTTGACTGCAACACAGTGCAGCCTGGTTGGTGTCTGCAGTCATCATTCATTCTCTTATGGATGAGCTAGGCAATCAAGAGCTGGCTGCAACTTTTATACCATTTTAAGTACATCAGTTAAGACAGTAAGAATCGAGATTACTCCCTTCCAACCTCAACCAATCTGTGATTCTGTGAATGGGCTTATTCACTAATTTAAGACTCAGCTATAAACTTTATGTCAGTATAAATAAACCCACCTTTGTTAGGTTGCATTGATTTAACTATTTTTTTCTTAAACCACTGTCTTTAAATCTGTACCAAAATCTTTACATCAATCTGAAATTTTAGGTTTAGAAGCTGGTGGTAGTCTCCCACCTGTTCCCTGTCACTCTTTTGTATTACCTGTTGAAGTTTATCCATCGTTGTTGATGGCTGTGGTGCTTATATTCTCCAGATGATTGGTCTTTATAGTGAGGTTCTGGACAAATTGGACAGAGCAAAAGGGTTTCTTCCAAATGAAGAAGAATAATGACAGCCACAACTGCAAAAAAGGGACAGCAGTCTCTCCTGGAAACGTTCTGCTGAATGAAAGAGGCCGTTAGCTCTGCGAAGGCATGGGGTCATGGGAGCAGTGGAAAAGAAACCAGGATCTTCTTGTTGGCAATTAAGTTAGGTACTTTTTCGGAAATGTTTTTTGAATAAATGTAGTTGTTTTCCTCTTGGGAATAATTTTCATTCTCCGGAGCTATATAATGGTTAGAAATAAATGCTTAACTTTTTCATGAGGATGTTCCTGCTGTTGTGTAACAAGCTGGTTTAAATACCTGATTCTAGTAGTAAGTCACAATGAGAAAAATAAAAGCATTCCAAGACGAGGCACCTGCTCTGGATGTTGTAGCTGCCTGGCTACCTCAGTATTTATCAGATTGTTCAGTTTTCAGCCCATTTCGGTATGGGCAAGAATTCAGAGCTGCTGTTTGTCAGTTTCACAATTTAGTTAGAATAAAAAAGAGCAGGTCCTGGTTAGCTCCCAGAAAAGGCTAAAGCTTTGACTAGGTACTGCTGTTTATTATAGACTGCTGGGCCGGATGCTTGAACTAGCTGGACTTTGGTCCAGGCAGATGCTCAGCAAGTAGGCCTAATCAAAGTTAATCCTATTGTGTGAGGCTATCAGTGAGAACTCAGCACCAAACCAAAAAAAAAAAACCAAAACCAAACCAGTTTGGCTGGAGACTGTGTTGATAAGCGTCCGAAACTGCATTAACACAGCAGAAAATCTGACTGCAAATCAACCACTTTACGCTATAAATATCCGCAGCCATCTGGGGCTGTTGGGCTTTCTCTCCATGGCAGCTGGCTGGGCAGCAGGGATCCCTCTGAGCAGGGATGCCTCTCAAGGCTGAGATCCCTTACCGGACACCAGGCATTGATAGGTTGATAAGTGACATTTTTTGCATGCATATAACATTTCAGATAGGTATAGTAAGCTTAAATGATAATCTTTGTATCCTATACTAACTTTAAGTGTAGTAAATAGTAGACTATTGACCACCAGTCCATCTGTACTTACTAAATGTTTTACATACATACATACATTTACTGTTTAGGACTCAATAAACTAACTACTAGATCAGATCTGAGTGATTTCTGATTCTTCTGCGACAACTACTAACTGTAACACGCCAATCACAGTTTGGCGTGAAATCCCCCCAAATTGACATAAAAACACAGGCTGGTAAATGGATGGATCTTACTGCAGCTGCATTGAAGAATGTTATGGCTTAACCCCAAATGGTAACTGGACCACAAGGCCACCCCGGTGGGGTGAGGAGGAGAATTGGGGAG
>KL272685.1:4506-17961 GCA_000699545.1 Podiceps cristatus
GAGAACTATCCAACTGTAAAAATATAAAGATTAGTATTTATTTGTAAGCGTTGATTAATGTAAAGGGACAAAATTAATCTTAAAGCATGTATAATTGTATGATAAAGGTAAAATATTGTGTTGTACATAGATGTTTATGTTTCTTTGCATGTAATATGTGTACAAATTACATTTTCAGGAGGATACTTGGAAAGTTCTACTATTGGTCTCCTGGCTTTGGTGCTGCTTTACCTGCTTCTTACATGGCTATTCTCATCGAAAGGAAAAGCAGGTATGGTTTGTGTTTATGGATTTTCAGTTTTATATAATAATATTTCTTGGTTTGGTCATTTGATGATTGATGTTTGGCGATTCAGTGGTTTTGTTTCAGAATACTGGAAATGTAGTTCATTTGAAATAGTATCTTTTGCAACCTTAGATTTAAAAAGACACAGTGAAAAACCACTTTACAAACAGTCAGCTTCTTGTTTGTGGTTTGTCTTTCTTGTTTAATGTGTGATTAGTTTTCTTGGGATTACCTGATGGTGCTTGATTGCTTAAGGTTTCCTAATGAAGTTGTGTTTTTTCTATTTTTTTTTTCTTAAATAGAATTTAAATAATGCTTGTGATTAGTCATAGAGAAGAAGGCTAATGAAAGTTGCTGATGACAGAGTTGACAACATGACACTAGTTAAGATAGAGGATGTTGTGGAAAAAACTGACTGCATCAGCTGAAGTGGTCTGAATTGGATGAAATGTAATGATACAGAAAGGAAAATCTTTCACTTAAGGAAAGGTGCCCAAGTTCAGCTATCCACGGGAAGTTTGTTAGGAAAGCAGGAAGAGGAGGGAAGAAAGCTCCGAGGGATCCAAGGACAGCTGAAAGCTGCTGTCTGAAAAGTGACAGGTGAAATCCTGAGTTGCAAGGTTTTCACATTTGAAATTCAACTTATATTGGTAGCTTGTATCAGTACTGAAAGTTAGAATGTTTAAATACTTTAACATGGAATGAGATGCTTTAGTCATCTATCTATTTAGTAGGTTTTATTCAAAGTAGAGAAGGTGACAAAAGGGTAACATGTAAGGGATTACGCTTTAAAAGATGGGGGGGGGGGTGTTAGTACTAGAGGTGACATGTATGCAGTCTTGGTTGCTATGAATATCTGAAACTTCCTTAAGCAGTCATTTCAAAATAACTGCAAATACGTATGTGCCATGTTCTTGCCTGACTGTCAGGCTCCATTCCTAAACTTCAGTGGTGGAGTAAGCAAAGCCCAAGCCAAGGTTTAGGTAAGATTAGCAGAGTTCTGTCCTTTTAAAGGAACGTGTTTTCCATGGGTTTTGAAGATAGAGGATGTGTAAGAAGTTCTGGAAACTTGGGAGCACTTGTAACTATAGAGAAAATAATTGTAATAAAGTTACTAAGTAAGTTAATTGTCTTTTTAATGTCTGTTCTAGCTGACTGATTTTTCATCTTACTGCAGTTACTTCCTAAGTGGGTGAATACTTTTAGTAGAACTTTGTCTAGTTCTTTAGATGCCGTTGGCATCAATGTTTCAATTTGTGGCTGAGCAAATGCATTTTCCCCATTGATCAGTGTCAGCAGTAGCTTAACTTCTCCTACAGACCTGTTACAATGTGAGGATTTTGTGTGTCAGGCTTCTAATATTTCTAGACAATGTTAAAGAGGAAGAAATCAGGCTGGTTGTCCATCTGTGAGCTGCTGGTAGCTTTCAGTGTATTTGCGAGTCAAGAGTGGAAACTGCTTCTGAGCCCAAACCCACACAAGGTTTTTGTGTAACAGTGGAGCAGTTTGGAAAAACTTGAAAACCTAAGCTTGTTAAGTGTAGCAAAAAGAGTAAGCAAACAAATTTTATGTCAAATGGAGATTTCTGAAACTCTTAGTGGCAATGTATGAAAGCTTTGACATGATAACAGGCTCCTATTTAGCATCTGAAATTTGAAAGGAGTAAAAGTTAAAATAAAGGTGTGAGAAAATGATAAAAGTAGGTTGGTACACCATGTATGTGATGAACAACGCTGAAATAATTCCTGAAAGCTTATTTTTTCTGTCAGAATCCAAAATGTGTGACCTGAGGTATTTTGCCTAAAAAGTTCACATTATATTGCATCAGATAAAATGTAAAAAGGCAACATTAGTATTGCAATATAACACATACAGGTGAAAATGTGAGGTCATTGTTATTAGTGAAAAAAAATTGTTAAATGGCATCAAAAGGTAGTTGAAAGGGTTTTTTTTTTTAAATATGAAGTAGTTTGCTAACATCTAATAACATTACATAATGTGTAAAATGCTGCTGCTAATAGACTTAGTGAAATATGACTTTCTGATTTCACATCTGTTCTTGTTAGCTTCTGTTACAGGCAAAATCAAATTTTAATAGACTTGTAGTCTCTTAGGAAACTGGCGTTTGACATGGAGACACAGTGGCATTTTCAGTTGTCTCCTGAGTAGCTTACAACAAATTGTATTGAAAAATCAGGGAGGTGGGAAAAAGTCCTGATTTGAGTTCATAAGCGTATCTCTAGCCCTTTGAATTGCTACTAGCAGCTGGCAGCAACATCAGACTTAATCACTTAATCTCTTCCCAAGTGGATACCCTATTTTAAGTACCGCACTGGCATTTGCTTGCGCAGCATCCCTGTCAGTCCTGAACTTGGGAACAGCAGGCTTGTAAATCAGATTTTCTTCCAAGTGTTGCTGTTCATGTGTGCCAGCCTCGTACATTTTATAATTCTTATGGAAGAATGCGAAAAAGAGAGAGCTAGGTTGTCTGGGCTTAGTCCTCTTCTCTAGTGTGTAACAGAACTAGTTTGATTATAGTTTCTATCTGTGTAACGTGTAATTGCAAATTTGCAGGGCACTGGCAATGAGAAGGGGAGGTGACACTGCATAGAAACTTCAAACAAACTCAGGAAATGATCTGCATTATAATATGCCACTACATTTCTATAAAGATATAAGTTGCACGTTAGTATGTCCATATGCATTCTATTCAGTGATATAAAATGTGATTATCCTGTCTGTGAAGACTAGTTTATTAGGATTGGTGGAAAGGGTCAAGGAATAAAAACACTTGTAAACTTTTTTGTATATGTATCTATAAATGTGCTGTGAGATTACCAGAAGAAAAGTAGCCACATTATTATGCTTAAGTAATGTTCTGGTAAGAATTATTTCTTAGATAATAATTAAATGTAGATACATAAACATGGAGATTATGTGTTTATAATGTACAGATTCATATTCTCTGCCTGTAGTCCCTTATTCCGGTAGGTGTAACTCAGAATTTTTGCCTTTTTCTGGTACTCTCAAGCAGTGTGGGTTGCCTGTTAGGATTAGGAGGAAGCATCCTTAGTGGCCAATGCAGAATTTAGAAACGACAGTCTGACATCTGTTAGCTGCATAGCTGATGTACATTTGATGCTCGGAGAGCGCTAAGAGGGTGCAAAGTTAAATTTCAGCTGCTTTTGACTGGACGTTATCTCATCTAGTATAGCTCTTTTTAATAGTTGTTAGTGTTAGTCCTGCCGTGTTATTTCTTTTCTCTGCATTTATGGCTCTGACAGAAATGTTGAAAAATGAGGAATGAAACAAAAAAATACTGTAGGTGTTACTGGTGTGTTGTGTGTTTTCACGTGTAAAGAAACTGTTCTTGCAAATAAGGAAAGTACTCCCTTTTCCTGGAGAAATGTAAACAATTCATCAGAACGTACATTTTTCTAATTCCTTTTGATTATTTGGCCGTGACATCAATGTTTTAATTACTCTTTATATATATAGTCATAATAACTGTGGCTGTATGATAATAAGAAAGCTTCTAACAGGTACAGTGGCACAAGTGTATTTAATTTCACCTTTTTTACATCTTTTATTAAAGAAAAAATGTACGATTCTTTTGTCACGGAATTTAGTTATGTACTGTTAGACATTAAAAGTTATGTTAATGTCTCCTCAAAAATAGAGATATGACTCAGTTACATTCATTTCATTAAGCTTCCTTAGGAAATCATTACATTCATTTTATTAACCTTTGTATGGAGTTGTTTTTCCAGTGTCTGTTTACTCCTATAGGTGTTGTTTCAAACTGTTGGTAAGAAGCAATTTTATTTGTTTGTAATTTTGAAAAAGGAATATTTTGCTTACGTCTTCTGGCTTCTGTTTGTAATTCAAAGTCACAATCTCCTGTCATTTTTTTCAACATCTATTAAATGTTATCAACAAGAATTGAGCGTATAGTAGAGAAGGAGGTATGAGGCTTAGACTGAAAGACCTGGTATTACCTTGTTCTAGAAGCACCAAGACTGTTAAAAGGCAAGGAAGTACCTGAATATACTTGTTAAAATTGTTGTGAATGAGGCCGTTGAAATGGGATTTGAGGCTTGGCTGAAGCCAGCCTGTTTGCAGAGGTGACCAGAGCGGTGGGACCTTACAGATTTCTAAGACAAAGAAGTCTGATAGCTGAGTGAAGAGTTTGTAGTTAAGACCTCTGCCATTACTCTCGAGGGAAAAAATGATGTTCTTTTGTGTTCTGTAAATGCGCTAATGCTTCAAAACCATCTAAGTTGTGTTTTGCTAATTGCTAAATGGCAAACTTCAGTTTGTTGGACTCTTGTTCAAAAAATAATGTATTAATGAGCTTCAAGAACTATAAATTAAGCTTTAAGAAAGGACACAATTATAGTTTTAAGGAAATTTATTGTCTTACTGCCTGGCTAACTTTCCCCTGCCCCTATTTCTGCCCTTTGTAAGTAATTAAGCCAAAGAAAGTTTAACAACAGCCACCTAAAATTTCTGTGGCAGTTCTGAAGGGACCCTTCTGGGATTGCCCCCTGCTCCCCCCTTAGGCTGCATTAATGTTTACATACTGGCTGTTAACATTATAGCGGCGCCTGTCTCGTCGCTACAGTTAAGACTGTGTCACTGATGGTATTATAAAAGCTGAGATTTAAGGCTTTTATAATTTGGTTGTAAAATCTTGCTCTGGGCAACTATTGACAACATGTTTTTAGTTGAAAACTTTGAATGTTTTTCATCAAAAAAGTTCAGTACACTGGACTCAGAAAAATATCTAAAGCATGTGCTTTAGATAAAAAAAGTGATATAGTGCAACAGTGCACGTTATAGAAAACATCTATATATATATTTAATGTTCTTGTAAACAAAAGTATTACTATATATTGCTTAGAAAAGTGGCAAAAACATTTGTGTAAGAACAGTGTGGAATTTTTAGACTGTATGTCTGTTTTCCTAATGAAACATTCAGTTGCTGTTAGGGTTATTTGCTTGCCATGAATGCCATTAGTCTAAATGCATTATAAAGAAAGAATATGGCAGCATAGTAATGGTAAAAAGTATATGCTGTAAATAAATACGTCATTTTTGTAAGTTTGTCCATTCAAATACAAATTTGATGGTATATATTTCTGTATAGTATATTTAGACTTGAGGTAACAATTTCCTTTTTCAAAATATTTTATGGTTTTTCAGTTTGATGTATTCTATAGAAACCGGGATGGGGAGGACAGGTGATCAGAACAAGTAAACAAACTCTTTTAACCCAGCAAGTGGTTTTGCAAGCTTTAGTCTTACTTGCTACAGGTAAGAAATTGAGAGAGCAAGCTCCATTGAGGTATTCTTTTTTTTTTTTTTTCATATTTTTTGTGTTGTAGTGAAAAACCCCTCAAGCTTGGATCACTGGTGAGGATCTTGTGTTGTAATCTGGTAAAGAGAGCTAGCAGGGAAACGAAGTATTTTGGAGTTTTACTCCTTTAGAGTGATTATTACTGTGAAATACGGAGCCAAACTGTAGAAGTTAGGGGGGATGCTTTTTGTTTCTGAACCGGGATATATTAAAATCCATTGCATTTCATCAACAGCCTTGGTGAGAGCCAATGTCTGAGAGATCTGTGTTTTTATAGTAACAGTATGTGAACATTGAACATTGATTTGCTGCATGCTTTGAGGGCTGCTACTGCTATAGTTGTCAGAGGGAGGGAAAACACTGATGGTTCAAGGTTGCCTGGGAGTGCGGGAGTCCATCTGGAAGCTGTTGTGGCTGTGGGAACATTGTGAAGGGCAGGTAGCTCAGGACTGGCAGCTCTCGGGAGTGTTTTTCTTGGAAAGCAGCATCTCTTGCTGACCTTGGATCTCAGTGGGAGCTCTAAGAGCTGGGAGCTCTTGCCTAGCACAGGGCTGAAGTATTTCTAATCGGTGTCTTTCTGAGAAATGGGATCAGCTGGCTTACGCTATTCTTGTCCCAATGTGCTCAGTCTCCAGTTTGGGAAAAGAAATAAAATAACAGGCTATCATGGGTTTTTTATTACAAAGATTGGTGAGTTCTGTAGGGTATATCCCTGGCAATCATAACTTCATTGTTGTTTTCAGAGAGATTTCTATTTTTCATTTATTATTATAGCTTTACATGTTAATTCTGGAAAGAGTTCCTGAAGCTGGTTTAACTGTGTTTGGTTAAATCAATATTAATGAAGCCAGTTTTTAAGAACAACCTTTTTTTTAAGCACAGGAGCAGGCAATTCCACTGTGTCATAAGCCAAGCAAGTGGGGCAGAAGACCAGCTTGGCCAAACAGGGAACCAACTCCTCATGGAGTTCAAGAGGAAGAAGCAATTGCATGGTCTCTGGAAACGAGGTCAGGCTTTGCAGGAAGATTACAGAGGTTTGCAGATGCAGGGAGAAGACATGAAAGGCCGAAAACTCAATTAAAGTTGAAACTGGCCAGTGTTGCATCTGACAACAAGAAGGGCTTTTTTAAGTATGTTAATAGCAAAAGGAGGTTTAAGGAAAACGTTGGACCAATACTTGTTGAAGATGGTCACCTGACTAATAGGGATGAAGAAGCAGAGGCGTTCAATGCTTTTTTTTCTTCAGTCTTTAATAATACTGATAGACCTTGGGCTGCCCAGTCCCCTGAGTCAGAGGACCACGAGTGTGGGAACAGTGACTTTCCGTTCGTGGACACTGACATTGGAGGGGACCAGCTGTATCAGCTGAAGGTTCACAAGTCCACGGGGCCTGATGGGATTCACCCAGAGTTCTGAAGGAGCTGGCGGATGCTATGGCAGGACCCCTCTTGATCATCTACCAAAGGTCTTGGGAGTCTGGGGAGATCCCCGCTGACTGGAAGCTGGCACTTGTTATTCCAGTCTACAAAAAGGGTGTGAGGGAAGACACAGGAAATCACAGACCTGTTAGTCTGACCTCAGTTCCTGGCAGAATTGTGGAGAAGATTATACTGGGTACTACTGAAAAGCATTTAAAGAACAGTGCAGTCGTCAGGCATGGTCGACATGGGTTCATGAAAGGGAAAGTCCTGTTTAACTAATTTGATATCCTTCTCTGATAAGGTCACCTGCCTAGTGGAGGAAGGGAAGGCTGTCATGTAAATTGTAGCTGGATTGTGAAGCAGCTCCCAGGAAAGGGAGGTCCTCTGTGGGTCATAAAAAGATGCTGTGTTACTGGCAAGATGTAAACTGTGCTCTGTTTGTAAAAGTAGCTGCAGAGTTAAATTTGCTGCATTTAAATGAACTGTGGAAATCATTATGTTCTTTTTGCAAGAAAGATCTCCTCTCCCATACTGTGCTCCGAATTATTTCTACAATCAGTCTGTCCTTCACCCCTGGCCTTTACTCCTCGTGATTCTGTGTATGCACATAAGATGTAGGTATAATCCTTATATTTCCATATGCCTTTTAAAAAAGGTGTGGAGCTTAGGGACATGGTTTAGTGGTGGGCTTGGCAGTGTTAGGTTAACAGTTGGACTTGATGATCTTAAAGGTCTCTTCCAACCTAACCGATTCAATGGTTACAGTCAACACTTCGAATTTTCTAAACATCTGAAATGTGTGTTTCCATTTCATACCAGTCATCTCTTCCCAGTCAGTCGAGTGAATCACCGTTATGTGTCTCAGCTACAAAGGCAGCCTAGGTAACTGGCTTAAGCCAGATTTCATCCACTTCAGATGGCAAAAGTTTGGCAAGATGAATCCTCTATTTGTGAAAAGAGCAAGAAGAATCCTTGGGGATTGGTGATTCCTGTCCCATGCATTTATAGTCAATCAGACCAGGTTATGAAGTAATCAAGCTTCTGAAAAACTGTAACCATGTCTGCAGGAGGAGTGTTCAGCAATCAAGTCTCAGGAATTTTTAGCCTGCAGCATTTGAGTGTTGGAAAAATTTCGTCCAGTTTGCTTGTGTGGTTCTTCAAGTCTTGCAAAAGGTGGAAGAGCAGGAGAGCAGCTACAGCTTTAGAGTTGACAATCTGTTTTCTGGGATAACACAGGCAGAGTAAGAATACTGGAATATCCCATGTAAAATATATACTTGTGATTCTGGAAATGCTGGAGAATGTGTGGCAAACATCTGGGTGAGTCCGTACAGACTAGGTTTATTTTCTTAGTGTTGTTACAGTCAGGGCTGAGCTGGATCATGCAGGACTATTTGGTTGCATTTGCTCAATGGTCTCCAGCTCTCTGGGTTTGAGGAGTATTTACCAGCTTAGGCACAGCACCAGCCATGAGGTTGCTTCATCAATAATAATGTAAAGACATCCCAGGCAGCACCCATTAAGCTCTGGACTACCTCTGTGAGTTCACGTGGGGCCAGCCTGAATCGATAAAGGGCAATGCTAAGGTCAAGCTACCAGCTCTGATGGGTCCCAGGTGACACTGTGTAGCTAGCTCTTCCTGCGCTGCTTTGTGAGTAATTGAGACTAAAGTTTAATTTTTGTTACTATTCTAAGAACCACTTTTGGCAAATCTGGTTTTGGAATGTTCAGTTTGTAGGCTGAAAACTAAGTGATTTAGTCATCTGAGTATAATTTTGTATTTTGTTTTTCATCATTAACCACAAAAAACCCCAGAAAACTTACATTCCTGTTGAAATGCCTACAGAGTTGAGGCTGCCGCCGAACATTGGGCTATTCTGTAAGGTCTGACTTGGATTTAAATAGCACAAAAAGTGGATTAATTACTGTTCTGTCTGCTCAGCGCTAGCATCCAGGAGACACTCAATTGGACCTCCTTGGCTTAAGCAAACACTTAATACATCTTCTGTGTCTGACTGCTTGCGTGTAACATGCGGCTCCCAGAGGGAGAATAATAAATATTCTGCTAGTATAGAATAAACTTCAAATGCTGCCTAGGTGAGCTGGCTACAATACTGGCTGATGTGTCAATGAAAAGCTTGACATTTACCTGGTGAGATCACATCCATGCCTACCATAGCTCTGGTACAATGGCAGAAAGTCTTTGAGGGAACTTCTCTGTGATACGTTCCTCAGGTCTGCTCGTAGGATACTATTTTTAGATACCAAAGATGAGGCGAACTTAAGTCTTTGTTTCTGTCTGAGCCACACCTAGAAGCCCTCTGTAAATGAAGTGGCTCTTTCCTGTAGCCTCCTTCCTCCAAAGGAATTAATGTCCTCATTAGCTCCTGGAGCAGGAAAAGTGTGGAGGTAGAACCTAGAACAGTAATGATTTGCTGTATTTCACCACGTGAGGGTTTTCAGTGGTGAAGGTTACAGCAGCGTGCAGTGGTTAAACATCTTGCTTCCCCTTCCTGCCCTCTCCCCTCCACATGCCAGGACAGAAAATAATACATTTTTATTTCCTTTAGTAAGTCCTATGGGTTACGTAGTGTTTCTAGTAATCAGATGGCTTCTACTCCAGATTGAAACATTTTGATAAAGTAAGCATATGCCATTAAAACCTTCTCCTAAAGATGGTCTGTCTGAAAAGCAGGAACAACAGAGTCCACGGCGTTAAAAGGCAAGCATAAAGCAGGTCTCGTGAATTTGGGTCAGTACCTGTCATCGCAATCTAGCTTGCTCTGACTTTGAATGACTGGAACAATTTGGACTGTCTGGTAGTACAAGATCATTTTGTCTCCTTGAAGGAATTTGTATGGGCTCCATCTTGCTTCATCAATGATAAGTTTTTCCTTTTAAGCTATTTTTCAGTGTCTGTTACTCATTCCTCTTGAGCAATGGACTGAGGAACTAGCAAAAATGTTCAAATATCAACCATTTGGATCTTTGAAGTTAGAGTTAGAAAATAATGGGTACAAACTGGACTTGGCAATAGCTTCGTTCTGTATTTGGTATGTGAAATATCACATTAACGTCTCTCTGTAGTATCTGGCACAATTCATCATCGAATACTGATGTCCTGCCAGAAATTGACTCCTCAGTCAATAGGGATGTGTTGAAATGACTCTTGAGTTAAACTTTTAGTATGGCTTGCCTACCTTTCTAGAGAAGGTTGACATTGGCTTCTGACACTGCTCTTCCTTGGGACCCCTTGTGTTCCAGGCCCTTCTGGATGTAGGTGCACTGTTAAGAGTGTTAATCCGTCTTCTGCATGACTAATTCATAGTTCCTAACTGGATTTGAAGCCTGTTTTTAATATGACTTAATATGCTGTCATTTGGGTGCTCTTGGGGGAAGAAAACCTGCTCTGTATGTTGGCAGGTTTAACTGTACACCCTCCTTCTGTTGGAATGGCTGGGCTGCTGTTTCTGAATATAATGGCATTTAGAAGGTGGTTGCACCATATAAAAAATAGCGGTAGTCTTCTGTTTGGTTGGATTGACTTGTCACGTTAGCTTTTTTGTGTATTGCTTCAGGTATTTTATAAACATTGTAATCCATTCCAAATGTAATCATTAAAACGCTAAGAGTCTAGAGAGAAAATAAGTTCTAAACATGCAAACAAAACAATAGCTACTAGTTGGGCAGATCAGAAAAAAATACTTGTCAAAAAACTTGTGTTGTGGAATGGACCTTCTCAAAGTGGGCACAGAATCTGACTTGGTGGGGGAAAGAGCCGTTTCCAAGGGGCTTCTTGGGAAGCCTCCGGAGCTGCTTCTCGCCGAGCTGCTGTGGGCTGGATGTGGGATGTGGGGTCAGGGGTACAGGTGGAAGGCCCTTACCCTAGGAAGGGGTGTGGGCAAGAGAAGGGTAGAGGTGGAAGAGAACAGGTCAAATGAATTTCCACTGATGGGTCCAGCCCCAAGCTGTCTGCTGGAGCAGTTCTCTTATGCGAAACTTTTTTCCTTCTCCTTCTTGTCCTCCTCATCCCTAAAATATACTGAGCGTATGTCCAAGGCCAATGAACAATGTACATCTCTGCAACCCTGAGATTTCCGTGCCCTGTCTTGCTCTTCTTCCTAATTTTTATTAACAGTTCTGTCCATTATGCCCTCTCTTTGCTATGAAACGGTGTGATTGTCAGCAAAATATGTAGAAGCAGTGACCCTCTGCTGCTAAGGATCCCCAAAGCGGTTTTGCTCAAAAAGAGAGTATTTGCTCGTGTGCCCTACGTGCGTACCTTCCAGACAGAGTGGCCAAGCAACACATGTTGTATCCCGACTGAGAAGGTGCCCAGAGAAGAACTGAGTGTTTTCTTTTTGATTGAGTTGATTAAAAACAATTTGGTGTTACTATCAACAGTCCAAAGAAATTGTTATTTGGGGCCGTATTTAACACTAAATAGACCTTCTATACCAAGAATGTTAATAATTTAAAAAATTGCTGGAAATCCTTCATTTCTTTTCCTGAAGTTTGATTAATTTGTTATTCTTATGCTATCTACTAGTAATCCTTTTATGAAACTAATAAGCTTTTTGGAATCTGATTTTTATCTCTTCATGGAGTCTTGTGAGGTTAAATCACACTTTAATTAAGAGCTTTTTTCCCCTCTGTAGGGCAGTCTTTGTTTTGACTCTGGCTCTCTAGACACCATAGAGAAACTGGGAGAGGGGGAAGAGGGAGGGAATCTTGAAGGAAAATCTGTATAAAATAGAGTACGAAACAGTTAAAAAATTAAACTGTAGATGTTATCTTGTGTTGCACTAGCAGAAAACTCAGTAAGAATTATTGGTACTAATTTAACTGGAATGTATTGCTGTACATATATTTTCTTTTTGGCTTCTCTCACTTTCCAGTTGTCTCATACCCTTTCTTTGGCATGTTTTCAAATCATAGAACATGTTGAGTTTCTCTTCTTTCCTTTTAAGAACAACAAATTCTGAGCATTTGCAAGAAAAAAAAAATAACCATTTTACTTAACATGCAATGTGGTCAATGTGGTCAAAGCAAGTATTACTGATTTGCAGTTTTGAGCAACTTCAGTTTCCCAACCTGCAAAGTGTCCATTTCCTACCTTAAACAATCAAAAATTTTGAAATAGAAAATTCTTTAAAAAACCCCAGTGGCCCGTGGATCTTTTAATGTCAAAAAATACAGTTTAGTATGTGCCTGAACATTATCTTCATGTGAAAGACTTGCTACTGGCATTTACTAAGCTCAAAAAGTAATTATTTTCTTTCTTGAAAACTTACTGCTTAGGTCTGTTTTCATAATTTTCGGCATTATTTTGAAAGCTTATCTGTTCCAAAAAAAATGATTTTAAGTGAACTTTTGCACCAGGATTTCGCTGCTGGCCTCCAGCTGTCAGTAGGAAATTGGTGGGTGTGAGAGATTAACGATACCCTAAACATAATCTGTAGTACTCGTGTTATTACAGGGATGCAATCGCAACTCCAGATCTATAGTTGGTTAGCTTGTGGTGTCAAGCTGCTGTAGAGCAGAAAAAAAGAACCCTCTTCATTTTGATCTTTTTCTTTTCAGGGGAAACCTGTGATTTGTGTGTTTGATTTAATTCTGCAGGTTATGCAGTGGTGTGTTTTACAGTGTGTGTGGGGGAGGGAAGCTGGGGGGGGAATTCTTCCTGTTTTTGCAGACCACAAATCCTGTCTGGGGAGCCATTACAAACTATTATGTTAGCTTCTTGGTTTATGTTCAGAAATTAAAGCCAGAGTTAACTCCTTTTTATTTTTTTTAAGGGACAATGTTCTCAAATTTTACTATTACAAGTCAATACAGCATAAGTTATGTGCTTTTTACCTTTTTTTTTTTTTTTTTACATTCCACTCCATATATACCTTTGAATCCACTGATTCCTTTGAAAGTAGTTTTATTTGTGATTTCTTAGATTTGTAGAGAATTCAGAAAAGTATTATCAGTTAAAATAAGGTAATAACTGTCAGAATATGCATCAGACTCAATGAACAGTGGTATTAAAATATAAAATTGAAACTTGAATTTGTAGGAAACACATAAAATTATTTTTGTGGTGGTTTGTGTGGGGTTTTTTTTTTTGTTTCTATTTTTTTTTCATAAATTCACTATGTTAAAGCCACACGTAGTTCAGATCTTGTTGTATAGGTCACAAGAAATGATAAGTTTTTCTTGTTTCATTCTAGTTACCTATTTGTTTTCAGGTCAGGCTTGTTGGTTTGGCAACACTAAGAATTATTGGAAAAGCAAATAGTAGGAACATGACATTTTGGACCAGGAATGAGGTTAGAAAGCTTTATAGCAAAGCTAAAACTATTCTTGTCTTAGCAGTGAGTTGGATATTTTAATATATTTTT
>JMFS01071595.1:0-13850 GCA_000699545.1 Podiceps cristatus
CCACTAGTGACTGGCCTCCAACTGGACTTGTTAGATGATGCGATGGTAGTTACCTCACTACTTACTGTCAAGCCTTCAAGGACTTGTATTTTGAGGCATATAATATGACTGAAGAAAATTAGCTAGAAAACTGAGCCTGTGCCAAATTACATATTAATAAGGGATTTATTTTTTTTTTTTTTGTAAAGAGAGTCCGAAATTTGTCTGAGCTATCAGATACCTGCCACCTTTTGCCTTTGAGTAAAATAGATAAGTAGTATTAAAAAAATGACAGCATCCAAAAAATATTAATTATATAAATAAAAATGTTTTAAATATAAGCAGATGGTGTGGCTAATCTGTGCAACAAATACATGTGTCTGTTCATGAATGCAACATTCTAGAAAATGCTGGAGGGACAGATACAATGGGAGAATTTTTTAGATTAAAATAATTCTTCAAGTAGCTAGTGAGAGTCTATAACTAGACTTCTCCATCAAACAAAGTATTGAAGTATACACAAGCTTATGTAGACAAAGTTATTTGGACTTCCAAGGGGCCAGAAAATCATTCCCCAATCTGCTGAAATGATCTAGAAGACACATATACTCACATAAGAAGCAACCTAATGTGGAGGAAAATTGCTGCTACTTACAGTAGTTATGTTGTAGCTACTTTACACATTTCTTTTAAATTTTGTCCGAGGAGAACTTAAAATTTGCTTCCCCATACAAACAAGTATAAAAATGGTAAATAATCTTGCATCTTGGTACAATGTGTTAGTAACACCCTTCTAGTGAAAGTGTGAGAAAATTGCTTTCATATATGCTCACAGACAGATAAATAAGTTTCTGCAGTGATCTGGACCAATTGAAATGAAAATCTGAATGAGCTGTTTACAGTCTGTACAAGATAAGGATGACTGAAGTCTAGCAATAATCTAAAAAAAAATATGAAATATTGAAAAGGTATCAAATGTTATGTTCAAAATTTAATTCAGAATGCCTAAACAAATCAAGTTCCTTACTGTGTTCGTAGACATAATTCATCAACATCAAGCAGTTGTTTGATAGCAACTTTACATTCACAGTTTTCCAAAAATTCATCCAAAGTAGCACTGAATGTATGTTATTTTTCAGTTTTAAATAATATAACTGATAAACAGTTTTACTGAATAACTTTTGCCTTTGACTAACAAGGAAAACCTGTTTGGGAGTTTTACTTGTTAATCTAACTAATCATCCTTCTAAATTCCCAAGACCAAACTCAAACCATCTATTCCTACTTTGATGCAAAGCAGGTTCATCACCAGGCTGTAAGAATATACCATTCTTATGACTCAGGACGTTACCTACATAAGCTTAGCCCTGATTCATATAGAATCATAGAATCATAGAAACATAGAATGGTTTGGGTTGGAAAGGACCTTAAAGATCATCTAGTTCCAAACCCCTGCCATGGGCAGGGACACCTTCCACTAGACCAGGCTGCTCCAGGCCCCATCTAGCCTGGCCTTGAACACTCCCAGGGAGGGACCATCCACAATTTCTCTGGGCAACCTGTTCCAGTGCCTCACCAGCCTCACAATGAAGAATTTCTTCCTTAAAGCTAATCCAAATCTATCCTCCTTCAGTTTGAACACATTACCCCTTGTCCTATCACTACGCGCCCTTGTAAAAGTCCCTTTCCATCTTTCCTGTAGGCCCCCTTTAGGTACTGGAAGGCTGTTTGAAGGTCTCCCCAGAGCCTTCTCTTCTCCAGGCTGAACAAGCCCAACTCTCTCAGCCTGTCTTCATAGGAGAGGTGCCCCAGCCCTCTGATCCTCTTCGTGGCCCTTCTCTGAATTCACTCCGACATGTCCATGTCCTTCTTGTGTTGGGGTCTCCAGATCTGGACACAGTACTCAAGGTGGGGTCTCAAGAGAGCAGAGCAGAGGGGCAGAATCACCTCCCTCTACCTGATGGACATGCTCCTTTTGATGCAGTCCAGGATACAGTTGGCCTTCTGGGCTGCAAGGGCACATTGCTGTGTCATGTTGAGCTCTCATCAACCAACATCCCCAAGGTCTTCTCCTCAGGGCTGCTCTCAATCCATTACAGAATCATGGAATGGATGAGGTTGGAAGGGACCTCTGGAGATGATCTAGTCCAATCTCCCTGCTCAAGCAGGGTCACCTGGAGTAAGTTGCACAGGATCACATCCAGGTAGGTTTCATTCTCCACCCAATCTGTATTTGTGCTTGGGATTGGCCCCACCAATGAGCAGGACCTTACACTTAGCCTTGTTGAACTTCATGAGGTTTGCATAGGCCCACCGCTCCACTCTGTCAAGGTCCTCCTGGATGGCACCTCTTCCCTCCAGTGTGTTGACTGCAACACACATGGAGTATGAAATAATTTATCTTTTTGAAGCCTTTGAAAGGAGCTGAAAACTAAACTTCAGTTTTATTTCCCTGTACATGTCCTCTGCTAATCTGCACACTAGGTGGCAAGTCTTACTGTTAGAGAAAGCTGTTACAATAATATTACGTGACCTCCTGAGTAATCAGACCATCATGCAGTAATTTCAGTATCAAGCTTTGTCAGTATCAGAATTTAGGTTTTGGTTGTAGAGTATCTTTTCCAAGATGTATGATTTTTCTCTAAAGTCTTTTAGTAATGATAAATCTGTTTCTTTCTCCATAAAGATATTGCAGGTACTGATTTCACTGACTGTTTAAAATTTGCTAATTTCAGTTCAGGTTTACTTTTTTAAACTGGAGCATACAGCTATTTGACTGCATTATGGCCTTTTATGCTAAACCAAAACCTGTCCAGTAGCAAAAAAATGGTCCTATAAGATCACAATTGCCACTATCTCTTGGAAAAATTAAAAGTAAAAATCTTAAATTTTAATTTGTATTGCTGACAGATCCATTTCCAATTTTTTAACCTCCATTACAAGATAATGGCACTAGAACAAAGGAAAATATTCCAGCAATAGACCCACTGTGTCATACAGAGAGTTAATACTAGTGTCTTATTCATACTTACTATTTCTTGTTTATATATCTGAGCATCTCATTCAAAATGGAAATAAGTATAATTTTACCTTACACAATTTTTTTCTGCCACACAACAAAGATATCTGCATATCAAAGGAATTAATGCTTGTATGATGGTCAGGCTATCTCCGGCATAAGGAGGAACTACATATGTTTCAGGAAGAATGATTGTATTTATCTGGAACATCTGGAGGTCTTCAGAATGAAAAAAATGGCTACAAAAACTAAAATGTTCCAACAAAATTGGTATATGACCAATGTGCCTATAAGGTTATTAGATTAGAACCTGTAAAGCCACATCAAACATCAGGCTTCAAAATCTGAAGCTACAAATCTAAAAAAAAAAACCTTTACTCTTCTAGCTTTTCAGAAAAATAATCTTTCTTTTAAATAGCAGGAATTTGCATTGCACACTAAATTCTGAAGTTTTACTGACTATCTATGAATCATAGATTTCATTCTTCATTAAAAACTGTGCAAAACTACAGTTTTTGTGTAAACTGATACAGTTAAAAAGCAAGTGAGTATATCACAAGAATTAATATTTTTTTAGCTGACATTTTAATAAAACTATTCTACAGTAATTAGCTGAGGATTTACTCTTGGTAGTTTTTATTTATGGATAAGTTGAGATCAATAATCATCACATAAGTCACTGTGACTAAAAAAGCATATTTTAAAGGTGTTTTTTTTTTTTTTACATTTCATTTTGGGGATATTGACAGAATACTACCATATTTAATTTAGTTATAATGCACAGTAAACAATAAACAGTATCTCAGCAGAGGAGATGAAAAATATCTTTCATGGATATGTAAGTTTTATAAATTCTACTTCTAATTTCTATGAATATTTATTTACACAATATAAAATTAATCTTACTACAGTTTACTGTGTTAATTTTATTTTTGGGCTGAGATCATTCTCCCAGAGCTTTAATACCTAGGCACAAGTATTTCTGGTTTTGTCCAAGAAACTCTTCTTATCCAATCTTTTTAGTCAACTGATATCCAATGCTGTCAAAACCAATTTGCACCTTGATATTCTGTTTGGTGCAGGTGGGCAATAAAAGGAAGACTTTTGCATATTTTGGGTCATGAATTTAAACCAGCTGGTTTCTGATTACAGTTTAGTGAGTCATATTTCATGATTAGCTGAACAAATTCTTCCACAAGAGGACTTCACCATGTTCTGGTCTATGACTCTAAGGTAGTAACTCACCTAGTTAAAACTGCAGTGTTCTGCATTGCTCTTAAGAAAAAAACAATGGTTCTTTGTTTCAATTCATTGCAAGGAACAATACCAAACCCCCAAATCTGTTTCTTGGGTCTACAGACCTCAAGCTTATTCAGTGTCAAATCTGTGTTTGATTCTCTCACTACTCTGTTTCCCCCGCCCCCAGCCTCTATTCTTATTTCCCAAACACTGATTCAAAACAGAACAAAAACTGAAATATTCCTGTCCCATTGTGCTTTACAAGTGCTTTTCTTGGCAGTGATGCATATTTATATCTCGCACCTCTTTCTGGGGCTATTGCCAGTGATGCACTATTTATGATGAAACTGGTTACTAGTCTCCTCCACTGAATTCTGAGCACTCATTCGGCTCTTTCAGTTCTAAATGTCTATGCTTTAAAAAACTTGCCCCAAGACACAACAGCAACAAAACAGTGCTGTTTAGAGAAGGGTATGTTTGCCTGTGGGAAGACCACTTTTCAAAGTCACTTTAAATGGGAACATGCCAGAAATGTTAATATTGGCATAGATTTGAAAAAATAAAAAACAAACAAAACAAAACATCCCCTGAGGTTTTACCTAACCATAATAAGAATTTTCAACAGCTTTTCCAAGTCACCAGTGTATAAATGATTACTTTTTTTTTTTTTTTTTTTTTTTTTTTTTTTTTTTTTTTGTGAAATGGATAACTTAGGTGCAGGCACTGAAAGAACCTAGGGCATTGTACCCACAGAATTTATTCAATGTCTTGGGCTAGATGCCCAAGTTACCTGGTGGAAATTTGACTGAAACTATGTTTGTTAAAAATGAGCCTCTGGTCCTTCTGCCATAAGCTGTCACCACATTTTTTAATTTATCTTCTGTGAACTGGAGTGGATTTTCTATACTAAGCCAAAGACATGGCTACATTTCCTACATAGTCATGCCTTTTGAACCTGGTATGGTTTCCAAAGGGAGTAAAGTGGAAGAGCTCATTTACAAGAAACTCTGCAAGGGTTAGTCATAATATTGCCACTGATGGCTCTTCATCCAAAGAAGAGAGAACCTCTGGGTTCTCTGAGCTTGGCAGCAATAGGGAGATGTTTGTATACCCTAAAGCCCCTCTCCCACTGACCTAAAAAATGTAAAGATAATTCACATGTTTGGAGAAAACTTGGCCTTACAAACCTGAATAGAAATCATTTAAATGCCACACTGATTACATTCTAGTTAATGGTGGGGTGGAATGGTGATTTTTTCCTTCATACGACTCTAGAGGCAGAAAAACTTTAAAGGTGTAGTTTTCAGTGGTACAGTCAACTCCTATATCTGTATTTCCTTCTACTGGATATTCCAAGAGATGTATAAAATAAGATTTTCCCCCTTTTTTAAAGAATAGATGTTCAGTGACAGTCATTTAATACATCAGTATATAATTTGAGTAGGAACAGAGCAGATTTTATTGATGATTTCCATTAGACTTTTCATAGATTGTCCTGACCTGTATATCTATTAAGTAAAGATATATCCATCATGCAGATGTAGGGGTTTTTTTGTTTGTTTTGGGGTTTTTTTTTAAGTAACTGAGGTTCATTGCTTTGTAAACAGTGTACTCATTTTGGCTAGGATGCATAGTAGCTTACATAATGTTATAGTTTGGATTTGTGATGAAAACAGTGTTTATAAAAGGCAATTTTTAATTATTGCTGAACAGTGCTTGCAGAGCATCAAGGCCTTTTCTTTTTCTCACCCCACCCCACCAGCGAGCAGACTGGGGGTGCACAAGAGGTTGGGAGGGGACACAGCTGGGACAGCTGGCCCCAACTGACCAAAGGGGTATCCCATACAATATGATATCCAGCTCAACAATAAAAGCTGTGGGGAAGAATGAGGAAGGGGGATTGTTCAGTGTTATGGATTTTGTCTTCCCAAGTAACCATTAGGCATGATAGAGCCCTGCTTTCCTGGAGATGGCTGAACACCTGCCTGACAATGGGAAGTGGTGAGTGAATTCCTTGTTTTGTTTTGCTTGTGTGTACAGCTTCTGCTTTACCTATTAAACTGCCTTTGTCTCAACCCATGAGTTTTCTCATTTTTACCCTTCCCACTGGGGGGAAATGAGCAAGTGGTCGTGAGGTGCATAGCTGCCTACTGGGATTAAACCATGACAAACAAAAATGAGGATCAGTGAAGGATGTGTTTAATAAATTGTTTCCTCCCCCGCCACCATTCTTCATTGCAGATAGTGATGGCTCCTGCTTGTAGCTGTCTATCATGCTTCTGCTGACAACCTCTCACCAAATATTGGAGTTTTACATAAGAGGTCTCTGATGAATGGCACAAGACTTCTTCCTTTCATAAAGAAATTTCTATGGTTGGAGCTTTAAGATATGGAACCTTGCATTCATAATTTCTAACCAGAACTGGTGCTATGGTTATAATTCTAAGTGTTTGTGCTCAGCATCCAAACCAGGGCTGTGAGCATCATGTTTTAGTAAAACAGTTCGCAGTACTGTGTGAATATGGCAGTGACTATTGGTATTTCTATTGGACTATTGGACATTTACAGTGAAGTTTATACTTCCCAGTCAACATCTACTCTAGAGCACTGTGTAACTCTAACAGCCACTATTATTTTTTTTTTTTTTTAAAAAAAAAGTTAAAAACATTATCCAAGATAAGGTGAACTTTTCTCACTGTGGACACTGGTTCATACTAGGTTTGAAAGGAGAGAAAAAAATCTCGTGCAGCAAGACTAGGCAAACAGTTTTCCTTGTTAGGAAAACCTAGTGCTGCATGGAAATTCCTGCACAGGTCATGGACACACACTTCTAGGCACAGTGTTAAAATTTCCTCTTCTAACCTGTTAGGAGGATGGTAAACTGCTGCATCAAGCTCTCCAAACAGTCTGCTTTATCTCAGTGTAACCCAGAGGTTTGGGTTTTTTGTTTTTTTTTTTTAATTTTAAAGTAGACTTATAACTGTAGAATTATATTTACTTAGTGATATATATTCATGATCTGAAATAAATTTACTATTTCTGGAATGAAAGAAAGATATACCAAAATTTAATAACTGATTGATTACTGGTTTGGCCAAAATAGCCATAAGATTTAACAACTTTTCCACTCTTTGTCAAATTCCACTTAAAAAAAAAAAAAAAAAAACAAAAAAAAAAAAAAAAAAAAAAAAAACAAAAAAAAACAGGAGATGTACAGTATGTCAGTTTGTTGTGATAATTTACGTTGAAAATTCTAAGTCACTGCCAGGGCACTGCACAGGCTGATGACTCCCTGGTTGGGGGCTCCCCAGGGCTCCGTCAGGGCAGGGCCCTGCAGCCAGGGCCCGTCCCACCGCCCCAGCTGGGAGCAGGGAGCCGGGGTAGGTGGGGGGAGCCCTGAGGCAGGAGCTGGGCAGGGACCTGGTGTCAGGGCCCTGGCAGTCATCCTATATTTTAGAGATGTAGCTTGTTAGTAAGTGCCTTGTTAATGGTAAACTTTTCAAAAGCTGCTGAAAATATGGTACTTCATCATGATAATTTATTTTACACCCTGTAAGTCTCCTATACTCTGACCTAAAATTGTTAGTACTTTACATCTGACCTAGTGATAAGACTTGTTTGAGTGAACAGAGGTAAAAGCACAATTATACTGCTCAAAACGCACAGGTCAGATTCCAAAATGCAGTTGTCAAGTGGGAAAACGTCAATTACCTAAACAAAAAATCAAACATCATTAGAAGCAGCAGTACTCTAGGGAGAATTCTTCCTTAGCACAGTTAAATGTAGTTGTAATAAAAATTATAGGTGATTATAGAAAATATTTGTTTTTAAGCTAAACTAGTAGGATACTAAACATTGAAAAGACTAAATTATTGTTACAAGTATGATTTGAATCATCTGGTAATTTGGTCACAATCTAAAATTATGGTTTTAATGCAGCAACATGCAAAGCTATCAGTATAAGAACTTATGAGAAGTCTGCTTTGAAAAGCAGTGACTCAGAGGTTTTATATGCTTTGGACATTTCTTCCTTGGACTGAGTGAACTGCTGTGGCAACAAACACTAATGAAATCCTTAGAAA
Source organism: Podiceps cristatus (assembly GCA_000699545.1). Lineage (NCBI taxonomy): Eukaryota > Metazoa > Chordata > Aves > Podicipediformes > Podicipedidae > Podiceps > Podiceps cristatus. The sequence continues at coordinate 8,320 of JMFS01071595.1, forward strand.
AAGAGAAACAGGTAGTGGACAGAGAAAGCAATCTTGCTTTTCCTTCTGCAGCACTTGAATGAACAGCCTCTACAACACTGCCCCTGCTTCTGGTGCCAACTCATTGAAATGAATAGGAAACTCATGGACAATATTTATACTAGAAATACAGATACAGTCCAGTACTTACAGTGGGAAAAGCTGTATTATGGTGAGACTTTGGGAGTGTGACCTATTTGCCCTACTAAGTAGGTTTTAGAAAATTCCTCTGGTGCCCCTGTATGTGTTTATAGACCTCTGAAAAAAAAAAGTGAAAGGCTTGAGTTTGAAGTCAAAGTAATTTAAGCTTGAAATAGATGTAATTTCCTAATCATCACATTAGGTTAAATGGGAAGAGAATAAACTCATATTGGCTGCACTTGGGAGTTCGCAGACATCTGAGAGGTTTTGCATTAAGCCAAGTTAGTTTTGTCAGGACTGTGTGAGTTACTAACCTAGGCCTAGCATTGGGGTATTGGATCCTGAAGCATTACTCAAGTAATAAAAAATTATTAATCTAGTAACTGCATAAAATCCATCACAGTAGACCTAGTCCCCTGCAGCCAATGGAGGAGAATGGTGGAACAGATATCCACACTGCAGCCTGTCGGGGACTCCACACAGGAGCAGATGGTTAAGTCCTGAAGGAAGCTGCAGCCTGTGGAGAGCCCACGAAGAACAGGCTCCTGGTAGGAGATGTGGCCCATGGATGATCCACGCTGTAGCAGTCTGTTCCTGATGGGCTGCAGTCCACAGAGAGGACCCCTGCTGAAGTAGTTCTTGAAAGACTCTATCCTGTGAGAAAGACCCACCCAGGAACAGGAGAAAAGTGTGAAGAAGAAGGAGTGTCAGAGAGGAGCTGTTATGAACTGACCACATCCCCCTGCATTGCTGGGAGTGGAGGAGGTGGAGGAGTCAGGAGTGAAGGAGTGAAGCTGAGCCTGAGAAAAGGGATGGAGGTAGGATGTCATAGTTTCTCAGTATCCTACTGTATTTTTAATCAGCAATAAATGAAATTAATCTTCCCAAGTTGAGTCAGTTTTCCCTGTGATAGTAATTGGTGAGTGATCTCTCTATCTCAGCCCAGGAGCTTTTCCAGTCTATTTTCTCCCTCTATCCTTCTGAGGAAGAGTGAAAAAGCAGCTGGGTGGGCTTCTGGTAGATAGTCAAGGTTAACCCACCACAAGTATCTACCCAAATGATCTAGAAAGGAAAGATGCTGAAGCATGTTGGTCTACTAGCAACATAACTAATTGTTTTACCTTTCATATCTTGTCACTGCAATCTGGCAATATATCATAGGCAGTGGGACAATTTTTCCTGTGCATCTGCTTTAACAAAATGTAGGAGTTCTGGCCTTTCAGAACATGATATATAAGATTAACTTCTTACTTTGGTTAGACTTTTGATAGCTTTGAAAAACAGAAGAGTGTCATTGGCCATCATAAAGTGATACAAATCTTTTATTAGTACCTATATAGAAAAAAGATAATTATTTGAACTGATTGTGCATTTTTTCAGCTTCTTTGATTAAATTCTATAATCTTAAATGAACCAATAGCTTAAACTTGTTCAAGTTTGACATCCAAACCTATAGGAGTCCCTGCTGAATTTGTGAAGCTGTTGATGGCTTACTCAAAAGAATATTTTTTGAGTTATTATATAAGGTTTGCATAAATAATACGAACAAAAAGATTTTATGAACAGGGAACATAATGAAATTAATTATATCATGGAATATCAGGCTATTATACAGGTCATTAAAAAACTAAAACAAGACAAATCCAAACAAAATACTTTTCTCATTAGATATGCTACAGTATTCTGGAGAGAGTTTAACAAAAGACTACAAGGATGATTAGGGACTGGAGCATCTCTTCTATGAGGAAAGGCTGAGACAGCTGGGTCTGTTCAGCCTAGAGAAGAGAAGACTCAGACTGTATCTTATCAATGGGTATAAATACCTGAAGGGAGCGTGCAAAGAATGGAGGCAGGCTCTCTTCAGTGTTGCCCAGTCACAGGACTAGAGGCAATGGGCATAAACTGAAGCACAGGAAATTCCCTTTGAATATTAATTAGGAAACACTCATTTTACTGTGAGGGTGACTGATCGCATTTAAGAAAGCTCAATGGTCAAGCATTTTACTAGATTTTCAGGAAATATATGAAGAAAGCCTGTGACAGTGGATTAAGAAAACAAACCTGTCCTGTCAAAAACAGCAGATAAATTTGAATAAAGTGTTTAAAGTCACCCCCATGCTTGAATTCAACTTATCCCTAAGATTTAGCTTACCTACCATTAGGTGCTCACTGTGCAGGTTCTGAGCTATTAATTCCTTATAGCTGACAGAGAGAAACTTACACTTTTAGGGTGTGATGTGTTTAATCAATTTTTGATACTGCTATCAGTAGAAATTGCTCTCATTTTAGATCTCTTTTTTCCCTCCACTGACTATAAAGGAAGTCTATGATGACTAGTGAAGTCATAGTCTATACTACTCTTCAAGAGCATATCTCTGTTCAAACTGTTTGGATACAGCTTGCACAGAAGCATGATTCTAAACAAAATCTAGAGTATATCAAAAGGAGAAGAGATTGGGCCTGGTCTTTCCCTGAGGGTGAATCCAAGTATACCCAAGAAACTGTAGATGGGATAAGCCTACATCCAGCACTACGTATCTCATCCACCTGTATTCAAACAAGGATTTTGTTGATAAGTGTCCCCAGAAAAGGTAGGACACAGATCAACAAGTCTGACTACCGTAATACAAGTTCCCAAGAACATGAAGGACATAATTCAGTTTGCTTAAATATAAATTTCATGCCATTTCAGCTGTCCTAAGGCACCTAAAACATGCACAGAGAACTATCAGATACACAAACACAGAATAGTTTGAGTTGGAAGGAACTTTTAAAGGTCATCTAGTCCAACCCCCCTGCAGTGAGTGAGACATCTTCAGCTAGGTCAGTTTGCTCAGAACCCCGTCTAGCCTGACCTTGAATGTTTCCAGGGATAGAGCACCGACCACCTCTCTGGGCATCTGTTCCAGTGCCTCACCACCCTCATTGTAAAAAAATTCTTCCTTATGTCTAGTGTATACCTCCCCTCTTTACGTTTAAAACCATTCCCCCTTGTCCTATCACAGTAGGCCCTGCTGATATGTTTGTTCCCATCTTTCTTATAAGCCCCCTTTAAATACTGAAAGGCTGCTAGAAGGTGTCCCTGGAGTCTTCTCCAGGCTGAACAACCCCAACTCTCTCAGCTTGTCTTCATAGGTGAGATATTCCATCCATCTAATTATCTTCGTGGCCTCCTCTGGCCACACTCCAGCTGGAGTCTCACCAGAGCAGAGCAGAGCAGAAGGGCAGAACCACCTCCCTCGACCTGCTGGCCACGCTGCTTTGGATGCAGCCCAGGATACAGTTGACCTTCTGGGCTGTGAGTGCCTATTGCCAAGTGTGTCCAGCTTTTCATACACCAGTACCCCTGAGTCCTTCTTGGCAGGGCTGCCCTCAATCCCTTCAGCCCCCAGCCTGTATTGATACTGAGGACGGCCCTTATGCAGGTGCAGGACCTTGCACTTGTCCTTGTTGAACCTCATGAGGTTCACACTTCTCGAGTTTGTCCAGGTCCCTGTGGATGGCATCCCATCCCTCAGGTGTGTCAGCCTCACCACTTAGCTTGGTGTCATCCTCAAACTTGCTGAGGGTGCACTCAATCCTATTTTCTATGGCATTGATGAAGATATTAATATGATACAGGGCTTAAAAGAAACGTTTACCTTTCTGGAGTGGCAGAAAGCCTAGTCCAGTAGCAATAGCATACTACTCCTTCTGGAAGAGTATGAAGCTCCAACCACTGTGATTCTAGCTTAGGTTTGGTGGTTTTGCCCATTACTGGATTGATTTGTACAGGTTAAAAACACCATCAAGCTTAGATGATCAAGTTTTTGGGGTATACAGGATGAAGTAAGAATATTACCAGCATGTGTATATAGAATGTGTATGTGTATACACAGACAGGCAGTGCCTAAGCCTGAGGTGAGAGTGATTCTCATCCTAGTGTGGGCATCTATATACAACTTTACATATAATTGAGCTTTCTAGGCAAGAATTCAGGGTGATACTCTAGGACATAAGGAATTCTCCCCATTAATGACAACAAATTAATTTAATAGGAAACTTCCCACATTCATGGGAAGAACAGACTGATCTTTACTACTAAAATGTAGGTACTATTAATTCAAGGATCTTTATTTCAGGAATACATATTCTAACATAACTGTCTTCCATTCCCGGAAGTCATATGCACTCAGGAGAAATCAACATGAAAATATTATCATCTATTTATGCCAAATGATATTTTAAGTGTAACTGTAAATATTATGAGTCTGTTTGATGCCATAATTTACTTTTAAGTTTTCTTATTCACAGTGAACAAACTAAACTCATGACATATCTGGCACACTGAAAACACACTTGAACAACTGTTTTAAGTTGCAAGTCATTAAACCTGTGTCTGTCTGGCATGAGGATATAGTCCTAATAGGATTCATGTGAAGATAAAAAAGCGACCTCTTAGAAAAGGAATATGTACATTTCAATTAGAATGAATGTAAGAATAACAGATCAAATATATTGTGTCATGTCTGTTATACAGAAACTCTTGAGGCCTTGAAAAAGTTTCAGTTAATTAAGTTAATCAAGTCAGTGCTTGAACAGACATAGGAGGTATTAGCATGGACAGAAAAGAAAAATGAGAGAATGACCTGCTATATCTGTCTGTACAAGGAAGTTTCAGATAAACGCATACAATTCACCAATGCCTTAATTGTTGTAATGGTACAGCACTCAATTCTGTAGTTAAAAAAAAGGTAAAAAAAAAAAAAAAAGAAAAAAGTTTAATGAGCTGTTCCAGCAGTATGAGTAATTGCTTTCATTCTCATTAAAACCAATACATGTTAAGTTCTGCTGGATACAGATGACTCAGGACTGTACTGTATCAGCTACAAATGCATAGTTAAAGCAGAATTGCAGCTGAAGCTTTACTGATATCATCGATATTTTTGGGGATTTTATTTTATTTCTGGGAAAAATAGGACATCATTATGAAATTAGTAAGAAAAAAAGAAATCTTCATTAATGTGGTGGGTTGACCCTGGCTGGATGCCAGGTGCCCACCAAAGCCACTCTATCATTCTCCAACCTCAAATGGACAGGGGAGAGAAAATGTAATGAAAGGCTCATGGGTCGAGATAAGAACAGGGAGAGATCACTCACCAATTACTGTCATGGGCATAACAGACTCACCTTGGAAAAAAAAATCAATTTATTACCAATCAAATCAGAGTAGGGTAACGAGAAATAAAACTAATTCTTAAAATACCTTCCCCACACTCCTCCCTTCTTCCAGGGCTCAACTTCACTCATGATTTCTCTACCTCCACCCCCTGAGCGGCACAGGAGGACAGGGAATGGGGGCTGTGGTCTGTTCATCACACATTGTCTCTGCC
>KL272686.1:2368-18108 GCA_000699545.1 Podiceps cristatus
CCGGCCGGACCTGGAATGTTTCCGGGGATGGGGCTTCTGCCACCTCTCTGGGCAGCCTGTTGCAGTGCTTCACCACCGCATTGTAAAAAATGTCTTCCTTATGTCTAGTCTATATCTACCTCCTTTCAGTTGAAAACCATTACCTCTTGTCCTATCACAGCAGCCTACTAAAAAGATTTCCCCATCTTTCCTATAGGCCCCCTTTAAGCACTGAAAGGCTGCAATAAGATCTTCCCGCAGCCTTCTCTGCTCCAGGCTGAACAGCCCCAACTCTCTCAGCCTGTCCTCATAGCAGAGGTGCTCTATTGCTCTGACTGGTTTTGTGGCCTCCTCTGGTCCCGCTCCAACAGCCCCACGTCTCTCCCGTGCTGAGGCCCCAGAGCAGGCGCAGCACTGCAGGTGGGGTCTCACCAGAGCGGGGCAGAGGGGCAGAATCCCCTCCCTCGACCTGCTGGCCACGCTGCTCTTGATGCAGCCCAGGGTATGGTTGGCCTTCTGGGCTGCCAGCGCACATTGCCGGCTCATGTCCAGCTTTTCATCCATCAGTACCCCCAAGTCCCTCTCGGCAGGGCTGCTCTCGATCCCTTCATCCCCCAGCCTGTATTGATACCGAGGGTTAATTCAACATGGTTGTTCTGAATTTACACAACCTTTTGAAAAAAATACTCATTAAGATTCATACTTTCAGCTCTTCTGGCAAAAGGCTAAAAATGAGCCAAGTTGGAGGGTATGTGGGTGGGAAAAACTCATGTGCTGGGCATTGCAGCTGTAGCTTCAGTGGGCCTGCAAAGCTGGGAGCCAGGGAGCGCTTTCACTCACCCAGAGATGACAGAAAATCATCAAGACATACTATGACCTTGTCAAGCTTTCTAACAATTAGGTTTCTTCAAATATTTTTTCTGCCTGGAGTACCTGCCCCTGTTTTGGCCTGCTTCACAACTCCATTGCTATAGTTTTATGCTGATATAACCCTTCTGAAAATCAATCAGCTAGACTGGTGCTGGTATAAAACTGGAGTGATGCAGTGGTGAATCAGACCGATGGTTATAAAACAGTGTCTGTAGGAAATTACATAACTGGATCAGGAATATTTTGAAGGAATTAATCACTAGAAAAATAAAACAGATGTGATTATGTTCAAACTTTCCTGCCAGCAATACCATAATTGTACTGCCAATTACCTCATCACGCATCAACCTGTTTTTTACAAAGAACTAGTTTAGTTATAAAATTGAACAAAACCAAAAGATATGAAGAAGTACTACTTTGCTTTTTCTCTTATACTGAGAAAACGTCTGGTATTTTCTCACACTGAAAGTCAATTCTCTGCTCTTGGAGTAAATTCAACAAGGAAGATCAACATTTTCCTTCGTAATTTAGGATACAAAATGCATCAGGAGGTGGCCTAGTGGTGAGTTGAGCTAGTTGTAATGAAATAAATGCTCATTTTGTATCTCTGGGATGGGACCTACTTTGTATGGCTGAACTGAAAGCTGTTGTCCTGTTTTATCTCACCTACTCCATCTTTCTGGCTTTCCCTCAGCAATGGGCACTGATCACCAGCAGAATTTGATCTATGCCACTCTCAGCTCTCATAAGTAGAAACTGGGGCAGGATTTAGTTCAAATCCCATCGTATAACAGAGTTTTTGCTGTCTTATCTACACACATGGGAGGATGTTCGTCATATCAGTTGGTATTGCTGAGCAAGAGTCCAATCTAGTACAGCCTCATAAAGCTACTGGTAATCAGCTCAAAAGTGTTGTTATATATTCAAAATGAGATTAAAGAGAGGGTAAAATGTATTCCTGGGTTAAGCTAGCACAACTGCAATGACTACATCACAGATAATTTGACATGGCATGTATCAAAATGCTCAGCTTTGTTCCTCAGAGTAGCAGCTTGCCCTCCCACATTTGGGTAGCTCAGGACACTACAACATTCAAACATAAGAATGGTGGCTATTTGTTCCCTATTTGCCACGGTGTCTCCACATATTACAGCCTTTTTTTTTTTTTTTTTTTTTAATTTTGCATTGCAGTATTGAAAGGTCTCAGATGTCTGTGTGGTGTCACTATTTGCTGTTTTTTCAAACTGAAAGCCCAAATCTGAATCTCAGCACACACACTTGTGCTGTGGCAGTTCTTTACCTAAGGCTCATGGTCCATGTTCAGCCTAGCTTGCCTCCAAAACTGGCCAGAAGTGACAAGTTTTACTTCCCTATTATCTTGACAACCACTTTTCAGCTGTATTAGGTACGTTTCAGTTATAAACTCTGGAGCACTCTGAAAATGCTTCTCTTATTAACTCCTGGTGAGTACCTAGCTATTTTCTCAGCTGTTCATCTTAACCTAAGTGATGAAGTGGAAGAGGGGTTTTTATTCTTTTTGCCATAAAGCATGAATTCCCAACTTTAAGTTTGGAAGTGAACATGGGTCTCTTGCTCACTGAACCTTGCAATACCAGAACTAAGGGGACACTTGATGAAAGTAGTAAAAGATTGGTTTAAACCACCAAATTAAATACTTTCTTTTTGAAGAGAAAAGAAGGATTTCCTGGAACATACTGTCACAGGGGGTTGCAGGGGCAGATATTTTTATCGGTAGCTTCAAAAAGGATTAGATAAATTCATGGTCAGCAGGTCTATAAGAAGACATGAAAAGGATTAGGCAGGACTGCTTTCTCAAACATCTCTAATATAACAATTGTGGATGCTAGAAGAGAATGACAGGAGAAAAACCCTCCTCTTGCTGTTTGTTGGAGGCAGACTCCTGGGTTAAGTGGACAATTGTTCTGACTTGGCAGGATATTTTGTATGTTTTTACAGCACATGAGTACTTTCACCAGTCCTATTCCCAATATGAACACACATACCATTAATTTTGGACTTATGACTGTTCCCCCTAGGAGATTTCAGAACAAAAGTCTGTGTTAGCCTCAAGTACAGAGGGTCTTAACTTTGTCTTACCTTCCTCATTTTGTTAAACTTCAGGCCAAGCATTCCACTATGAGCTGGATTACTTGCTTTTTATCCCATGTGTGTGATATTCCGGCTAATGCTCATACCTCCATCTCAAAGATAGTGTGTTTCCCATCCATTTGATCTTTATACTGTGTGTTCTATTCTCATCTGTGGTCAGGGTTTAAAAGATATTTAAAAAAAAAAATAAATTATTTCATACTGTTTGTCCTGCCTGACTTTCACTCTGCTCAAGTGTGCAGATATACTCAGAGAGTACTTTAGAAATCAATATATAATGGTAATTGTAGAAACTGTCTAAGTTGTTTGTGAAACATCATCTGGGACCAGGAATGGAAAGATAGGGCTTTTGTCAACCATAGTCTCTTATTATTGATTGCCCTGAGATCAAAGTAAATGTGCTGTAAGATGTACTAAGTTACAACATAACATAACTGCTGGGAGAGGGAGAGTCCCTAAACACTTCATGTGGAAACGCTGGCCAGGAGTTGAAGACTGGTTTGGTGGGTGGCATACAAGCACACAGAAGCCAGTCTTTTAAAAAAAAAAACTCAGACATTGCTAATGAATGCGTTTCACTAATTCTGAAGCTGGCCTGACATGCTAGGAAATACTTCCTTACTTGAAATGCTTGCCTTTCGTTCTTGAAGACCCTAATGATTTTAGTTAATTCCCTCCTTTGCCCTTTTCTTCCTCTGCTTTGAATAAACATGGGAGGAGTCCCTGCATATTAATCTTGTTCAGTGTGCTGGAGCTGATGGTCTAAAATCTAAACTGCTTGATTTAGCTGCCAGAAGTAAGTTTCCTCTTTATTTAAACTCTCTCTGGAGACTAATGAACTGCTCTGAAAACACAACAAGGTCATACCTTTGCATAACAGTGAAAGTAAATTAAATATGACCTTTTACAGATCTAGTTCATGACATCTTGTAATTTCTAAATCCCAGGAAAAAAGTCAGATGATTTTCCAGAGATGCACATTTTGGGTTTTGGGTTTTTTTTTGACTCAATGAGATGTTTTTATTGCCTAAGTCATTCGGTCTTTCCGCAGTGGTAGATATGTTGCAAGTAGTATGCCACTTGTTGGCTGTGGCTGTCGACCCAGGGTAATAGGTTGCAGCTGTTTTTAGCAACTTAAAACTAAAATCCTTGGTATGTTAAATCACCAACTCTTTTTATAAGAAAACACTCCAATCAACAAAACACAATCAACACTTACTTATTTTTGCAACTAATAATTCAGTATTCACATACATTGGTACTCCATATCAACATCACCATATTTCATGTCTGTCTTGAAGTAAAAGAACAAGTGTCAGTTGCACGATCGATCCTAGGGCGGCTCGTTCTTGAGAATAATTTATCCCATGGTGACGGATTGTGGATGCATTCAGAAGTTTACCATGATGTTCCAGCTGAAACAACAAAGAACTTTTTGCACCCTTTGCTCCCCATCGTCCCCATGAGCACTTCTTTGTATTCACTTAGTTTTACTGTTTCTGTTGTATAACAGTCCTGAAACATCTCTTTCTTTGTTTGTAGAAGCAGGAGAGATAATTAAGATCTCCCATATATATGGAATGTGACTGCAAAATCACAAAGCTGACAAGAAAAATTTAGGCACAGGTGTAGTGTTGGAAGCCACTACATAGTGATATTATGTAACTCCTACTACTGTTAGAAGTGTATTTTAAGATAGAAACGCCCCTTCAACTTTCTGTTTTGCTCTAAATGTCAATCATATGAATAATAGAAGACAATTTGTCCTGCTGTTTATTATCCCTGTTAACTATGAAGTTATGATACTCTGTACAAAAGCATCCTTCAGAATCTGAATTTCCTGTAGATAACTGAGAGTCATTTTCTTGTAATACAACCTGTTGTGAACTATATCCCTTAGTTCAACTAGGAAAAAGAAATGTTCTATAAGTGGGAATTTTTATTTATTATAACAGTTCTACAAGTGGGCTAGTTTACATACGTAGTGATATAACAGCTCAGCATTTCCCATCTTTGTCAGTCTACTCTCTCCTTGGGTTGCAGGCAAAGGGGTCAGGTGAGTCTTTACTGTGTTGGCAGCTAATATGCAGAGCCATTAAGCATCTCTCTTGGATCGTTAATAGGGAATATTATCTGAAATTGACCTTGTTTAGACATCAAATACCTTTGGCTTCACTTCAAGATACTTAACATGAACAATTATCTGATAATATGTGCTTTTAAAAGGCTATATTACTTAAGGAGTATCTCACTGCAGGAAGCTCTAGTGTGCTCCAGCATTTACCTTTTGAAAAGGTTGTATGAAGTGCAACTTCATGTAATGTATATCATATTTGTCAGACTGATGAGAATTTAGGCCCGGGGATTTAGACCCACCAGTGCATTGTAATCTACTATGGAAAGAGCCACTCAGTGTCTCTGTTTAACATTATTGCTTAAATTTCTTAGCATATAAGCAAGTTTTAGCTTTTTGGAAGACATACTGTGCTGACGTTTCAGATTGTGCAAAGGTTTGGGTAAAACCAGAGAAGGGACTGCATGAGCAAACAAAAAGTTTGCTCCCTGTCTCAGGTACAATTTGTATCTTTTTCTGGAGGCACAACTGTCCACTGTCAATAATATGCTCTCGTGGGGCTCCATTTCTTTTAGACACAGAAATTACCAAGCATGTTGTTTGAACAGCTCATTTCAGGGCTGATATTTAGATACCTAAATAAAGTAGCTATTCTTGGGAAACACCCATGACAAAAGAGGGGATAATAGTAATTTCTGTATATTGTAATTTCCTTTCACCTGCATTAACTAAATAAAGCTATATCAAGGCTGACAGTAACTGGGACGCATTAGGCTGACAGAAATTACTATTACTTTTAAAGCATACATATGCAAGGAATAGATTACATTACCTCTAGAATGTGTAATGATCGGTGGTGGCAGGTGAGGTGATATTATGTATGGTGATAGTATGTGTATTTAGACCATTGATGGTAAAGCAGGACTCCGAACATTTGTCGAAGCTGAAGTGAAGAGAGCAGAGCAAGCCCAGGCTTCTCCTGTTGGGAGGCTTCTCACAGAGCACAGTCACAGTTTAAATCAGAAGCCTGAAAGATGCTATTTTAAGAGCCAAGATGAAAAGAGCATCTCCTACGATTTCAGTTTACCAAATAGAGATTCCGTATTTTATTAGATATGTATATAATCAAGCTTGAATTCCTCTACCCTAGGAAAATATAAAGTATACGGTGCCTCTGTTCTTCCACCTGCATGCTTCACCTGGGATCAGCTACAAGTCTTAACTCTCCCATCACACTTTTCTGTCAGGCATCACCCTGGCCCTCTATAATTTTTTGGTGCCAATCTCAAGCAATATGTTTTTTTCTGTAATACAGCTTCCTTGAGCTTAAGAGTTTTTCTGGCTCTTGCCAGAACATGACTGATATAGGATAACATAACCCCGAGAACATCTCTTCCCCATTTTAAAAGGCCAGCATATCTCATTACAGAAACAGTCATGTCTTCCTAATCATTAATGAATTTTTAAATAATAATTTATTCACCTTTCTGGACTATTGCAAACACAGTTCATAAAGTCTCCAATAAAGAACTAATACCCATTTTGCTAACTGCATAGGCAGTAAGATGCAGTATATGACTGCAGGATGGTCAGAATAAGTGAGTAAGAAAAATATTGGGCAGAAGAAAAGAAATGTCAGCCATGCCTGGCAGACAAGGAATTAAAAGCAGATAAATGGTTCAATCAGAAAGTCTATGGCAAAAGTAATAATTGAATGTGGACTTTCCAAATCCCAGGCTGGTGTCTTAAACAAAATTGCTGACTTCTTCCAAAATACCAATGCTTCATTTCAGTTTTATCTTAGGTTTCCACATCAGAAAGGTGAAGAAGCTTTCATATACTTGTACTGAAAGTAAATTTACCATACAAGAAGATCAATTTTTTTAACCCTGTTGTTGCAGGTTTTTTGCTTGCTTCATTGTTGGTTTTTTTTGTTTGTTTGTTTGTTTTGTTTGTTTTTTTTTTGTTTTGTTTTGTTTTGTTTTTGTTTTTGTTTTTGTTTTTTAAGAATTAAATGGTCTGGTTATGTGACTAAACAATTAAACACTTACTAATGGCCCTTTGAGTGCCCTTCTATTCATGTGCTATGCTAAATACATGCAAAAGAGATATGACAGAATGCTACATAGAGACCCAGCAAAGAGCCATAACTGTTAGTCTGCACCAGGCATTAGAAGGGAATGAAAAAAGGGGGAAATTGTGACCTATTAGCTCAACTGTATTTACAACATCATGAGTACTAGTAGACGACGAATTGCAATCATTACCTAGGAAGCTAACGGCCCATGAAACCAAGTACCAAGGTTAAACAGACTGTCTAAATAACAGGGTTTGATTATTTATTACATCAGATTTGCTCAAAGAATAAGAACATAATTTATGTGAATTCTGTATACACCAAAAGGCAGTTGCTAGCATAGCACTGGGTGTGTAGTTCCCAGTGCAACCCATACGGATAAACATCCAGTTTGCCTTTTGGGGACAATTTAAATGTCTGCTGAAACATACATACATGCACTGGGGACACTAAATTATTGCAATTCATTTCACATGTCCCATCAACAGGGATTTTATTTCATTAAGAGTGGACAGGCCCTAGAGGTCTGGAATAAGCTTGTTATAGCTTGAGGTGTTCTTCAAAACTTGCACATAAAAAGAGATACAAAAAAAAGAAATGAAGTACAAGGAAGGATTAATGTTAAAGAAAGCAACAATGCTATCAACACCAACAATACCCACATCAGACAGAATCTGTGCAGAATGTTATAAAATTGTCACAGTCCTATAATAAGAAAAAAGATCAAGGGCCCATACTGCATAGACTTTTAATAGCCAGTTCCTCCCTGTACCATTTTCGTCTTCATTTGTTTGTTTTTCCTCTCTCCAGCTACACCTTAATCTCCAGGGCCAGACCACCATCTGTCTGACACTCTGTCCTTGATGGGACTCCTCAGGATAACATACTTTTAAATGCAAGTTAGTTTTGGAGAAGGAGGTAAACCCAGGTAATAGAGTAAAATGTAGCCTGCTGCGCAGTGAGTCAGAAAAAGGCTTATGTCCTTGGTTTAACTGAGAGCTCAGTGCTACTTGGCTAGAGAAGTCCCTCTGCACAGGCCTGAATTTCACCCTCAGAGAAGAACTTGCGTAGCAGGGTGCGCCACTACTAGGGCACCGGGCTTGTCCAGCTGTTAGAATTTCTACCTGAAGTGTCTGAAATTTATCACCAGTTGGGAAAAACAGTGCTATGATTTCATTGCTTCCAAACAAAAACATACATCTGATCTTAAAAGAAGACGACAAACTGATATTCAGCTGAACCCTGACTTTGTAAGGTTTGCAGGACTAGATGTGAGAGTTTATGAAATATGTATGTGGCTGGTCATTCTGTAGCATCTCTTTCCTGTGACTGCCGCTGCATTTCCAATACTGCTTTGTCTGCTTCCAGCTAGGGAAAAAAAAAAAAAAAGGAATTGTGCCAATGCAGAATAAATATAATGGATAATTCTTTATTTCTGTGATCGACATGATCTAACACTTAAAAAATACCTAGGGAAGCGGGAAGCCTCTTATTTTTTGGCATGGCAACAGAAGTTTAAAGGTATTTTTTAATATGGCATAAATACCTAACAAAAGTCAAATTATCAAGACAGATCTCAGCTGTCTGATCCAGTGAGCTAATGCCAATTTACAGCAGTTTAAAGATCAGGTCGATGATACATGGGAACAAAATACAACTGCAAACCAGGATAGTAATGCTACCTTTACTGAGTGAGCATACTTACCTTAATATTAAAAAAATTAAGTCAGTTAAAACAAAGGCTTTTTACAGGAGAAGCTGTGGCTCACTAAGAAGACAGTGTAATGATTGCTCTTGAAATTATGGAAGGAGATTTTGATTTAACCTGTTGATTTAGACTTAAGAACAAAATTGGGACAGCTTAAGTGAATGGGTCCAGGCAAGACCTCATGATTTTGAGGATTTCCCTCTCTGCAGCTATTGCTAATTTTGGAATTCCTCACAGGCATACCTATGCTTGATAGGAGAGTATACAGAAGTGCTAAGCAAGTGTTGTTAAAGCTCATCAGTTGACAAAACAGTATTCACATTAAATAACAGGCTTGGAAAGAAATAGTCAAGAATTTAAGCAAACAATATTGTTATAAGCAACCAGCTATTATCTTCAAGCACTTCAAAATAAATACAAATGAATCACCCTCTTGTGATTTCCCTTTCAAAAATGTAGGCAAATTGTTACAGTTATTATGGTTGTTTCTGTAATTGATCTAGTTAAGATTGTACAGTGGAATGTATACATGGGTTTAAATCAACTACTAAGGAGGTCTGATTAACACACTGGATTTGTTGGAGCTATTGCGAAGGCTGGAGGCAGCAGCTTTGCCAAGAGAGCGCAATGTCACAGAGTTGTATTGCCTCTTTTCTCTTCTTGGAAAGGGCCAGAGCTGACGCAAACCCCAAAAGCATACAATACCAAGCCAATGGAAAACAAGCTTATTGCTAATGGAGGAGGGGTCCTGTCCTCTAGCCCTCCTGCAGCAATGCCCCGGCTGCCCTTCTGCAGTGAGACCTCTCCCAACAGGCTGCAGCGCTGCCTGCTGCCGTGGCGTCCCCAAGGACAGTGACTCCCAAGGACACTGAGGAGAACAGGCTTTATCCCATGTATCCAAACTTGGCTTTCTGACACAATAATCAGGAGCCAAAAAATGCCATCTAACTTTTTGTCATGTGGAAAAATGTTGGCTTCTTCATTTCAGTTTTCCAACTTCTAGAAGTGTAGAAGGTCTTCTCTTTATGCTATGGTACAGGAAAATCCTAGTTCTCAGGAATCCCACTTTCTTTGATTTTCCTTACGAACTTACAGAGAAGTTTTCACGTATCTATCTTATTTGTTACCTTCTTTCCATAGTAAAAAAGCCCATACTTTGAATCTCTTTTTAGGAAGATTTTTCCATAGGCCCAGTTATTTTCCTCATCTGTCTTTGCATCTGTGTTATTTTGAATTCAGAGTAAGAGGCACTACTCACATCCATAAGTGCATTGTTATATTCCCATATTTTCATTTCATTACTCGTGTGTCTTACAACTCAGCAGCATCTTTACCTGTGTTCAATGGTGCACAAGTCCGTTTACTAAATTTCAGTACAATTTAATTTCTCATGTTAACTGTATTAATTCTCATTTTACTGAGCTATGTATAAGCTTGTGTTCATCAACCCACATGAGTTTCACCCACTGAATGCTGAAATTTCTCTTGTGCCCTCAGAGACTGGAGGGCAAAGGAAGGTATTTGTCCCATCTGCTTAAGGCTAACTCAGATATCTTAAGGACAGTTCAGAAGGTCAGAGTTTAATATTCATGTCTCTTCCATGCAGGCAAGAAAGAAAAGTAATTTCCCACCTACTGGTTATTAAACGCAGACCAATAAAATGTCTTAAGAATAATTATTTCCCATCCTGAATAATTTTATCTGATGTGTATTATGCTACCAGATTCCCTTCTTCCAGATGAACACATACTTTAAATAAAGAAACCAATATAGAATTAATTTTATCTCTCAGGAGGTTTTTTAACCCTAAATTTTGTTTTATTTCTCTGTTGTTCATGGTTGATTTCCTGTTGTAACTTCACTTTGAAGAACCTAGGGAAAGGTTCTTGGATGCCCTAAATAAAGTATTGCCAGTTATTTTCCCTTGTTCAAAAGGGATGATGAATACATTCAAACAGTCTGTATAATTTGGAAAGTTTAGCCATGACTTCAGAAAATGTTAGAGGAACTGGTCGATTTTGAGAGTGAGACAATGATGTTTTTACATAAACTGGTTGTTCAGTATTTTGGGAGAGAGGTTGCTTGCTTTTACTGAAATTCTCATTCAGTCAGGCAGAACAAACAACAGTATTTTCAATGACCAGTCCCATGATTTGCTCTATTCAGTGTGCATGGGATCTGAGGGCAAGGGAGAAGAATGCAAGCTGCAGAAGGGAAAATTCTGGAAGGACATCGATTGAATTGCTGTATGTGCACCTAGGTATCATGCTATGCTGTGCTGAAGCAGATCTGTGGTTCAGTCATTTCAACAAATAGTCAATGTCATGAGAATGAGCCTGTGAGGATGCTACTTAGCTCTTCCACAATAAATGAAATATAGCTTGAAAGCTGTTGGGAACTTCAGGGGACTTAATGGGAACAGCAATGAAGTCTGTTTGCGGAGGACTCAAGGGCAGTTTTGAAAGAAGTAAGGGGGGCAGAGTTTTCTCTTATTTCCCTTATTGTTTTAATTGAATGGATTATTCTGTTAGCTCAGTTATAACTCTATATTGCTGATCAGGAAACCTGCAAGTTTCTTAGGATTTTGTAAGCATGGCTAGCAATGATGCATGTAACTTGATGACTGGAATGCGGGTTTTGCTGGTTTGGGATTATTAGCTTTCATTTTTCTTTGGGGCTTGCAAGGATATAACATTATATGATATATAAAGAGAGTTTTTTGTCTCATAACAGCTGCAAACACTGGACTTAGGTAACAGGCATCCCAAGACTCAGAGCACATCCACATTCAAAGCCTTCAGTTCTACTCTGAGACTAGCTGGGAATCAGGGGTTTTGTGCACCTGATACCTTCAGTGAGCATAGGCCCAGGGAATGAAACTCCTGTGTGAATTTTTGGCAGCCCTTTTCCCACAGAAGGAAGAATGGCTATCATTACTTGCAAGTTATTATGATAGTTATTTCTGGTAGTAATTCCAGTACATTAAATGATATGAAACATAAACCAGTCCCATTATATTCCAGGAGCAGCCAATTTATACAACAGCTGGGAATGAGAACAAAGCAGTTTTTTTCTATCTGACCGACTGAAGCGCAGGATACACGCGTCATATGCTGCTGGCTGACACAGCACTGTGTATCAAACAGCGGTCCGAGAGTAGGAAAAAAATGTTACAATGCACATATTTTGGGAAGTGTTGCGCTCATATTGCTACACAGGCACGTTTGTTCGCCATAGACTGCACAGGTTTAAAGGCCGACAAAGCAGCATTGCAAGGGCAAATTTGCACTGGAGCGCCATTGCAATCTGTGTCTGAGGATGTGACTGGGGATGCTCCTGCAGTCGCTGCTCTGGAAAACAGTATGTCTGAGGCTGCACATTTGCCAGAGCTCTCCGATGCCAGTGAAGAGGGAGCTATGAAAATTGCATGTTTCAGCTTCTTGGTTTGGAGTGCTCACACTGGACATTTTGGGTACTTGTTTACGTTCCGCATATTTCAACAGCTAGTCTGCCATATAAAACTTCTAATTCCTCAGAAGCCGTGTTCAAAATTACGAGGAGACTATAAAGAAAAATTCAAGCCCAAGCAGCTGCAATTTCCTTTCTTTTAGCAAGACCAAACAGTGTAGTTGTAGTTATTAATAAAACACGTAATATTTGGAGAGCTCTGTAATCTGCTTTCCTTATGTGTAGTCCTTTATCTTTCAGTAGGATTGCCTGCAAAAGAGGGATAGCCTCAGGAGATGTAAGGAGAATAGAATTAATTCCAAGTTTTCCAAACTGAAAAAAACTCTCAACGCTGAATTACTTCACATTTCAGCTCTGAAAGACAGGTGAATAAAGACTATTAATTATCTTCATTGCCTGGGTGCAAAGGTGAACTGGGGGTTTATTGCATTTCCCTTGAGTCTTAGAGGAAAACAGAGAGAGGTGTCCAGGAATTCTTGTCTTATAGCTCTGTACTGTGTTATGAGTCCATGCTTAGCATGAAATAAGAAAGAAAAAGGCACTCCAATTAAATTTGTTTGACTTGGCAAGCTCTTAAATAGCAAACTCTTGGGGAAGCAGGGAGAAGGTGGCTACTGAGCCTTTGCCTTCTCTGCTGCAGAGACAAAAGACGGAGTTTCATTAACAGTTACACCTACAATGGTTCAAAAATAATTACCATGTAAAATGAATTTGTGTTAGAAGCAAGTATTTAATAATCCTGAAACAAATTTTGCTAACTTAATTGGGAGTAAATATTTCAGCAGTGTGACCCTGTACATATATTCCCATGTTTCCCAACTTTCTCTTAAATGCAAAGGGCTTATAAGCTAATTTAGCACCTACTGCTGAAGTTTGTATTTGGTCATAAAATGCTAACATTCAAATGCAACACAAACGTTTTGTATCGTCCCCACTTCCATCTCTGCTCCCCCATTACTCAGTTCATTTAGTTGGGCTGGTAATGCTGATCCCACTCTGCTGGCAATACCGGGACACAGACTCCTCCCCTGTTACAGTGGTTTCAGTTCTGGTGAAAGCTAGTTTTTGTCAGCACTCAGGCCTCCTACTTGATGGAAATGGAAACGGGGTCAGGGCAATATATTCAAATAGACCGTCTTCTAAAAGTCTTTTGCCACCCTGTGCTGCTGCTGTTGCATTGGGTCAATTCGATGGAAGGTTCTGCTGTGTCTTTCCTCATTCACGGACTCAATTCTGCAACACAGCTGCCAGACAAACAGTGGATGAACCTTCAGACAAGTTAAAACCCCTTCTTCAAATCCTATGTTTGTCAGAGAACAGGCTCAGCCATAAGCCAGCTGCCCCATGCTTCCTCGGCTCTAGCCTTGTGCTGAACTTCCCTCTCCCTTCATGCTGATACCACAATCTCGTGCTCATACTCTCTGGCATAACAGCCTTCCTTGGTTCTCTCCTGCCTGGGAATGTTCACCTTCAGCTTCCTATCTCTTCAAGGCAATCAATTCTGTATTCTGACATCCAAAAATCCTCTTGGACTATCCTTACTCTAAGATGAAACCTCCAATAGACAAAAATACAAACAGATGTATACAAGTTCATCTTTTCCTTCCTTCTTTGTGCCATAGGCCTGTCTTTCCCATGTGAAGCCAAGAAAGGAGAGAGGCTATTCTGGGAGACCATGGGACATTTAACACCTGACCTAATTCAGAATTCATGGCACGAACATAAGGGGCATCAGAAACCACGAAAAGGCTAGAAGAGTGGAGAAGAGACCACACGGGGGAAAAAAATTTAGTACAGGCATCATCCATACTAAAATGCTTAATATTTTTAAGAGGTACATAGCTACAGTATCTGAGCACTTTAATTGAAATATTATTTTATATTAAAAGCATATTTCATCCCTTCTTTGGAATCACAGACTTTGAAATAAATGAGTTCTTTTATTATCAAGTTGGCTCCATGTTATACCAAATTAACTTTCATTAGTTTAATTACCCATAATATATTCAGCTTAAAAGAAAACGGCATCCATTTTGCCTAGCACAGCAAACCAAAAGTTCTCATAGAAATGTACTGCTTAATGCAGAGAGAGTTCATCATTTTCTAGCAGTGAAACTAGTTATCACCAGTAATAATACCAAGAATAATTTTGACAGTATTGGGCCAGATTAAAGGCACCTGATTCTAGCAATTTCTGTGAAGCACCGAAGACAGAAGACTAACCCCATTCCTAATCCTCCTGCCACAGGGGAGAATCATGCTCA
The DNA here is from genome assembly GCA_000699545.1 of Podiceps cristatus. Taxonomy (NCBI): domain Eukaryota; kingdom Metazoa; phylum Chordata; class Aves; order Podicipediformes; family Podicipedidae; genus Podiceps; species Podiceps cristatus. The sequence continues at coordinate 16,939 of KL272686.1, forward strand.
TCTATTTCCTTTCTTTCTACTGAATATTTAGGGTGCCTACTCTACTCCATTCCTAACTTCAGTTAATTATAAGGCTCTAGTCATCAGTCTTATTATGCTCAAGACAAAGTTAAATTGTGGACAATGTCTCCACAGAATGTCATTTCTGCCAGTTTCCCTTTGGAGAAGAAAGGATTTAAACTCCTAACAACATTAAAAGCCCTTCCCATATTGTGAAATGGACAAAAAAAGCCCAAAACAACAACAAAATCCCCACAGAGACTGAAATAGGAATGATTCTGGGGACACAGTAAAGAAAAAGGGATCAAGTAGGGCACCATGGATCCCTGAAAACATTTTGTGTAAGGAGTTGAACATACTGAGGGAGGAAAGCAGACATCACAGAAACCCTAGCCTGACTGGCTTCTTCCTGTGAATATGGTGAAGAGGCCACTTGTTTGCAGCTCCAGAGTGAGAGTGAAGGAGGAAGATAGTAAGAAGTGCTGTTGTTAAGTTCTCTGTTTGAAAAAAAAAACAAACAAAACCAAAAAACAACAAACCACATTTGTGCTGAGCACACACCTGACCTCAGGTTTACATATAAGTGTCTGAATCACTTTCATCTGACTTTAAGATGTTACGGTCTCAGAAAAGAGCATACTACTCAAATAGTAAACATAAACTGTAAACAGAAATAAAGAGAATTCTTTTACTTTAAAATAAATCAAAAGGTTTTCAATTAAAATTACAATTTGCAGTTCTCCATTGTTTCATTTGCAGCTGATTATTAAATTCCCAGAATATTTTGCACAAGCATTCAGGAAATAATTTATTTGTTTTGAATAGGTTAGAAGATGTATAATGACAGTTACAGGTATGAAATTTAGAGAGATGCTTATGATTTATTTCTCTAAATTAATATGGATAAAGGTATTCCAAGTAACATAAAAATCTTCTCAGTTTTCTCCTGAGACAGGTGTTTTGTTTTAGATGAGCTCATATTGCAAGTAACTCAAAGAAATTTCATTTACATTTGTTCACACTTATGCACTCCATGCATAGGCTCAACCTTCTGTTGCTATGGTCCTTTGCATATCTTCTAGTCTCCCTGATTCCTGTGCATTCATTTCCTATATTCAGAGGGGAACCCATTAACATGCTCCATATCTGATGTGGTTGACACTCTTTCAA
>KL272686.1:18181-28753 GCA_000699545.1 Podiceps cristatus
CTATTAAAAAAGCAAAAAAAAAAAAAAATCCATTAAGCTATTTTAAATATTAACAGTGGTATTAATGCTATTAACATAATGAAAATGTACATCCATTACGATCTTTATTTCTTTGGGGAAAAAAAAAAAAAGGCAACATTTTTTTTTTTTTTTTTTGTCCGGAATTTGTTGGATAACTACATCTACAGTGAAGTGCCAAAATGCAGTCTTTTTATTCCTCCCTTCAGAGACCAGAAACCAAAACAAGAGTCAATCATTTCAACCACACTGAACGATGATGCTGAGCTGTACCAGGACAAAATCATTTTGTGGTTATAGGAATTCTGAGCCAGACTTACAGTACGTATATTTAGCTGCTCCCTGTGGAAAGACAAGAGCTTTTCAGAAGTGCTGATTTCATTATAACAGACAAAACAGAGTCCACACACTGAAGAGTTATGCAAACACTGGTATCATCTCCAGGATTGCCCTAGAACACCACAGGGCCATGGAACTGCCCTCACATACAAATGACTCCCTTCCTCCCCTTCTTCATCATGTACAATGCTTAAGCAGAGATAGTTAAAATGGCTGAAAAATATTTGGGAGGTGTTTCAACACATATAAATTTTAAATTTTAAGTGAAAAATCTTATTGAAAATTTGAGTTTCAAGCAGCTCTATGTCAAAGTAGGCACTAATTATTAAATATACATCATGTCTTTGATTGTCATCAACTGGAATTATGTACATGCCCCATTTCTTTGCTGGGTTAGATTCAAAAGTGAAGAGATCGGTAATGAGAGGAAATCACAGGACGTTCAAATCAAATTTCAAAGAGCTAAGATATATAGAGTAATTAATACACTTTTTGTTCTGCTGTCATGTAAGTAGTGGTCAAACACAAATGCCTGAAAGGGGTCATGATTTGCAGACGTGAGAGTTACAACTGGTTCCAAACTTCCCACACCTACTACTCATAAATACATTCTCCAAAAATATTTGCAGGAAGTAAGTTTTGCTACCTTGTGAAGGACAAGAGGTGTCCTTTCTCATCATAAAGGAACTCTGAATGAACTCCGTGTTTACTACTGTACTGCTCAAAAATTAAAGTTTTTGCACTTTATGCTTTTCAGAAAGATTAAATTCAAGCTTGGTTGTATAAGGAAAAAGAATTGTATAAGTTCACTAGTAATCTTATTTTATACGCCTTTAAATGGCATAAAATGTTTTAGATTGCATCCTGCACATTTCAAATCTAAATGTTAATTAAGGTGCACTGAAAACATTCCATCAGGACTTATTGTGTACAACACCATTTAAGCAATTCCAAAATATTGTATTAGACCATTTTAAACCTCTTTGTAGGATAATAGGATGACTCAAATAGCTGTCACTGAAGTAAATATAAATCACAGCTTGGCTAATCATAAACAAGCATTGTTATAAAAAAAAGTGTGGTTTTTTTTTCTAAGTGAACCCTCTAATGCAGTGTTAGTTTTTCAAAGCACACACTGGGGGAAGTGCTGGTGATTTTATCTTTAGTTCAGAGCTGAGTTGAACCTAAAGGTTATCCTGATCATTCAGGTTTTTAAGTGGCTTGTATTTTACAAACACTTTGTTCAGACAAAGACCATGCTTTTCCTGAGTCACGGCAGCTGAAACACCAAATTCTAAAGGCACTACACATTTATAAGGTGACCTTTCAAACAGACCCTTCAAATCTGTGTAGGTGGACTCCACACCTGGAGATTTTTGTTTATTTGGGTTTCTTGTTTTTTAAGCATGTATGTCTTTCCCATACTTCTTTATCTGATTTGCAACTTGGTCCCTTGTTAGCAACTGTTTTAAACAGCTGCTGCTCAGTAACAGCCGTGTATTTCTGTCATTGCAAGTGCTGATGGGGTGTGTGTACATAGACAGGGAAAGATGGAGGAGAAAAACAGTGAGGAAATAAAACCAGGATATAACATCATAAAACATCTACCACTAAGACTCTACAGAATTCCAGTTTCAGACTGCTTCCACCAAGAAGACCTTATTTCTATTCTTTCTCTAATCCCTTTTAATAGTAGCTCTGTTTTGAGTCTATGCCTTCAACAGTTTCTGGTTTCACCTACATGTATGGCGTTTGTTTGCTTTAAGATTCCTCTAAGTATTATAGTTGGATTTAATATTTAAATCTTCCCTATAGAATGCTGTGCTTTTGAAAGGGCATCAACAAAGCATATCAGCAGCGAGATTTATCTGTGAGAGATACAGTATACTGTTTATCCTCTTGGCCAACATTTATCATAACCGGACTGACCAGTGGCTAGCCATGGATGTGAGGTTACTTACAGACAGAAAGATGAGCAGAAGGCTTATCAAGTCTACCAACATCTCTGCTGCTAAGTTCCTCCAAAGCTTTTGAGGAGCAGGCAGGTGTCTTCTCCAGTCCTCCGTGCTCTGATGACCAGGGGAACAGAAGGTCTGGGAGCTGACTAGAACACAAAAGGAACTTTCACGTTGCTAGATGTTTCATACAGAAAGAAACTTGACTCTAATATTTAATGTTGACAAAGTTCTGGCATTCCTTCAGTCCTTCAGCACTACAGAGGTGTGCATACTATTTCTATAGGGGAAGAATTCTAAGAAAAAAAAATTGTTTTCTCCCACCTGCAGCGTGTAAGGTTTTTATAAACCCATGATTTACTCATGAGGTAGTACTTGTAGCTGCTCATAGAAAGTGGGGTAACTTTATCTAACGTGAACATTTTAATTCTAACAGTCTTATGCATAAGAAAGTAGAACTAGTTAAGAAACGCTCTTTTTATATTAGCAACCCCCATGCCTTTGACTAAGAATTACTAATTTGCCCATCAGTATTGACTTTGAAAGTTACTTCACTACCAGATTTATAATAGCATGTAATCAAACTCTCACTCGGCGCCATGTTTCTTTGGTGACATCATATGTCATCATAATCCATTTTCTGTGTGTTAAACCTGTTGAAATGTCAACCGTGCAGCCTGAGACATGTTTTGATTGAGTTCAGACATCCTGTTGGGCCATCTGAGAAACTGACTTTAAAAGCAGAGCTTATGAAGAGCCTTTGGTACGTTTATCTTAGCAACTAACTGTTCCTTTGTTCTGTTCACACAGCATGCTGCATAGTGGGTTTTTTTTCTTTCAGTTCATAAAATATAACTAACCAAACATGCATCTATGCAAAATTTAAAAATAATATCCATAATTAGATAAGAATCAAATAAAAAAAAAAAATGACAAAGGATGTTCTACTGTAAGTTCCATTAAGCATCACAAAGAAGCAGAACAGTGGGGCAGATCAGAAAAAAGATAAAAAATAAAGGGTGAGGGACAAGCAACTGAATTGGGAGAGCTGAATATGAGATGAGACAACAAATTGTAATGGAATTTAAGGGCAAGGACTAAAAAAGGTGTGGAAAGGAAAAGGAAAGACTGAACAGAGACTGGTATTGTTCAAGCTGCAAGATAAAAGAAAAGGTGGGGAGAAGAAAGGATTTTTGAGTTCTTTGCAGTAGCTGTTCTGGCCACCTATGTTTCCTCAAAAAAAAAAAAAAAAAAAAACCAACAGGGGAGAGGTGACTTAATGATTAATCCTTAGACATTGGTATGCCTTACTTTGTAAAAGTAACTGTAGATAGTTGAAAATTAAGGAGAAATACTTAGTTTTAGAAACTGCAGATTGTTGAAGTGTGAGTTTTTCATTAGAAATTTTCACTTGTGTATTTATCTTATTCTGGATTACAAAATATTAAATTTTTATTTTCCTTTGTCATGTAGAGACCATCCAGTTATATGAAGATTAGTAACAAGAGTTCTATTATAACAAAAGCACCATAAAAGACTCAACATTCAGAACAATGTACCTTTCTCCAAGGTGTCACAAAAGGTTTTGTACCACATTCAAAAGAGATGCAAGAGGAATTGTAACCAAATCGCTCATTCCAGCCTGCAGTTTATAAAGTTTGGGCCAAAATTTGGCAGGATGCCTTTTACAAGCCTGTTAGAGTCTTGCTCAGTTTTGGAGTGACCTTGGGAAGGTTAGCACCTACACTAACCAGCCTCCACAGTACTCCTCTTTTTTGCTCTCTGTTTGTATTTCTGTAGTGTTTTTACATTGGTATAATGGTTTTCAAATAACTCTCATTAAAAAACACATATAAGCATGTGTATGCTGCAGCAGCTTTGACTGGTTTCTGGTGGTCATTAAAATATGGACACAACAGCCACCATTCCAAAGCTCAAATAATAGTAAGCATGATCTTCTCTGCCTATTAAAAAAGTTGGATTGGCAGCTCTATGATCTAGGATGGTGTTTTGTTAGCATATACAACCTCTATTTTTGTGGTACAGGAAAAGGATATCATCTTCTTCCCCAGTGAAGTCCATTTATTTTAGGTCTAAGAGCAGTGATTTTAGTCCTCACACAGGTGTCTAGCCTCCTGCAAGGAGACAGAATTTAGTTTTAACCAAGTATGTCACTGAGCCTGATAACACAGGCTGGAAGCTCAAATATTTATAATTAACAACTCTTATTTTAATGTTTAGATGTATTCACTTACTACAAGGTACTCCAAGAATGAAAAGATTTTTATCCATAAACGTGTAATCCATTCAATGTATTCTTCCAGTAATACAAATAAATACATCTTTTACCATTTATATTTGTAAAGGTAAGAACTATACTGACACTGCTTATTAAGTCTACAAATTATCTTGAGTGCTGACAAAGTATTTTCTCAGACTCCTACAGCACATCACTGTGACATCAGAAATACTGTTCAGTGAAGATGCTTATAAAAGGCTGCTGCCACTTTCTCTCTCCTGTTTACTTAGAGTTATCCAGTGAAAATGAACTTTTATTTCTCTGTAGGTGTATTGACAGAAGTTGGTTTTGCTTTAAGTAAACAAGCAGAATCCCCAGACATACTAGGATAAGAATCTCTGGTTATATCTTAATAAATAAAGCATTGTGGGGTTTTTGTTTTGTTTTGTTGGGGGGGGGTTGTTTGTGGTTTCTTATTTTGTTTTTGTTTGTTTGTTTTACCTAGTCAAATAAGAGTAAAACTGGCAGCTTGGAAAAAATGCTAATCCATTAAAAAATTTGTGTTGTATCCTTAGTGACTAAATCCTATCTAATTTATGCTAGCATAAATCCAAAGGAATTATGTGGAAATAAAATTACTTACACTTTCTTTCTCTGGCCTGATGGACTGTAACATTTGGTCTACATTGTCTAATATAATAGAATTTACTTTTGATATGCAAAATATTTCAACTGTTATGACTCTCAAGCAAGAGGAAAGGAAGAATCTGAGTAGCTGCCAAAGTGAACTCTGAATGCAGTACATTTTCATCAAATACTCTCAACAAACACTCCTTGCATTAACTTCACTGTTCACTGAGAAGAAATGTCTCTCATAGTTTCATCAGATCAGAAGTACTTGTTCATTTGGAGCAAGCAGAATGGTACTTAATGAGAAGCTTGAACAATTTGTGTCATCATATATGTTTTTGCAAATGTTACAAAACAGGTGAAAATATTTTGACTTTTAACATCAACTGTGCCGGTCTTCATGAAGCACATGCTTACTTCATGAGTAGGCTGTTTCTGCATGACACAAACTGTAATTTATGACATTATACAGAAATAACAGAAGCTTAAAAGACATTATGTCAATAGCAAAAAAATGATTCAAGGCCACATACATTTGAGAGAACTCATTATATTGTAATTTCTCCCCTCCAAAATATTAAAAAATTCACAGTCACTCAACATATGTGCGAAGATGTCACTATGCTATTTCTACAATTCACAAAACAAGACACTTAATCCTAAAAGATGAAGTGAACCCTTCAGGCTTGCATGTATATTCAGACTAGCTTCTACGTTCTACGGCCAAGCCTTGTATTCTCTCATTTTAACCATGCAATCATGCATAATGAGCTAATTTGCTACAACATCTCATTGAATCCATTGCTGATACTTTTACTGTTACCCTCTTCTTGCGCTCAAATAATTTTTAATACAGATTAGGAAAGCAAATAAAAACTACACCCAAAATAAACTGGGAAAATGAAAGTTCTTTCCCAGTTGTTATGTCCTGACATTACCATCATCCACCGTGTACAGAAATCCAGAGCATCATCTCCCTCACTCCAGACTAACAACATGGTATAATCATCAGAGCAGTCTTTCCAGCTGGAAGGGTTAGTGTTAAACTGCAGTTGATGTGAAATCTTGATCATGAGGAAGACCTTCAGAGCCTCAAGGTCTCCAAGTAAACTAGGCATTGACAGGGAAATTGCCCTCACAGAACCAGAGCTTCTACAGCAGCTACAATATGAGATAACAAGCAGACCAAAGATTTAGAAGAATGGAAGCATGTGAGTAAAGGTAATAAAACTACATGGCTGATTGGATAAAATGTCTTCCATCATGCAATAAGCCTGCTTGACTCTATTATGTGTTAATAAAGATGGCTGACTATATTCTGAGGCATTCTTAAAGGCCTTTTCTCCAATCATTCTGTCTTAGGTCAATAGTATCTGTTCTTTTCATGCTAATGCTATAGATAAGCTCTGATTTAACCTTATTGTCAGCAAGATACCTGTGGAAACCTAGCAATGAAGACTTTAAACTAAGACTTGACTGTCGTGTGTCTCCACAACTCAGAAGAACAAATTGGGTTCCCATTAAGGAGGACTTTCCATTTATAGGAAAAAAGCATAAACATTAAAGAAAGGGAACTGATTAGATTTCCCAATTGAGAAGGTGAGAAAATTGATAACACCATGAAACACTTATAGACCCAATTACAGAAACAAACATCCTCTCGGATAACACTCTCTTGGTCATGTGAATTTATGAGGAGTCTCTTCACATCTATTTTGCTGAAAATAAATTGTTTTTGTGGGGCATGAGTGCCTAGAAATTTACTATAAACAAGGATCACCACCACTCTGTTTCACTGCACATTAACTGTGAGAACTAAACTTGCAGCTAGTAAGATGCTCAACAAGTGCCCAAAGTAGATGCATATGCAAAACATATGGTTGCAAATATGCCAAATGTGAAATTGTAGATGGAGAGGTGACCACTCAGAAAAGAAAATATTTTTCACAAAGAAATAGAAATAAATAATCACGGCTTATTTTTGTTCCATCTGCACTCACCTTATGATCAGAGCATGTTTTTATGGGGTTACAAGTCTGATCTATCATCCCATTAGAGTATCTATTTATAATCTAGTGTAGCAACTAGCATAAACTAGGCTTAGTTAGCACAACTATTTGTAAGCCCGTGAATTTTAACTGGATTTTTTTTCTGTATGTAGTAGAAGCAGACACAAAAACGGCCTATCATAAAAAACCAGAGTAGTTCTGGTGCACTCAAAGAAGTAGATGGACAAGCAGCCCATTGATCATCAAGAAGGGCAAAAGTGTCCAGAAGTGTGGTGACTGTGGCCATGGCAAATAAGAAAACACCCATTCAAGTTGCACAGCCTAAGCATTATGAAGGTATTCTCTACCTGTTCCCTAAGCTAAGGACATATAAGAATACTGGAGTAACTGAGAGTTTCTGAAAAAGGCTCCAGGGAGGGATACCCCACAACCCTTCACTAGGATCTGAGAACATCTCTTCCACCTCAGGGAACCGAGGGAGCAGAAAAAAGCCAACGACCCTGTGCCAGGACTGTGTGTAGCATGGCAGGAGCCACCATGCTGGTCCATCCAACCTTCCTCTGGGTCTGTGACATCTCTCCTGTAAATGGGGAAGTTATGTAATTCATAAAAATTTATGTATCTGTGATTAAAGTGCTTTGGTAACCAAACACAACTAGAACCATAGAATGGTTTGAGTGGGAAGGGACCTTAAAGACCATCTAGTTCCAACCCCCTTGCCAGTGGCAGAGATCCCTTCCACTAGACCAGGTTGCTCAAAGCCCCATCAAACCTGACCTTGAACACTTCCAGGGATGGGGCATCCACAACTTCTCTGGCAACCTGTTCCACTGCCTCGCCACCCTCATAGTGAAGAATTTTTCCCTTATATCTAATCTACAGCTACTCTCTTTCAGTTTAAAGCCATTATCCCTTGTCTTATCGCTATATGCCCTCGTAAAAAGCCCCTCTCCAGCTTTCTTTTAGGCCCCCTTCAGGTACTGGAAGGCTGCTAGAAGGTCTCTTCAGAGCCTTCCCCTCTTCAGGCTGAACAGCCCCAACTCTCTCAGCCTGTCTCCATAGGAGAGGTGCTCCAGCCCTCTGATCATCTTTGTGGCCCTCCTCTGGACTCACTCCAACAGGTCCATGGCCTTCTTGTGTTGGGGGCCCCAGAGCTGAATGCAATATTGAATGCAGGTGGGGTCTCACGAGAGTGGAGCAGAATGGCAGAATCACATCTTTTGACCTGCTGGTCACATTTCTTTTGTATTCCATGCTGTCATTTGTTCTTAAATATCAACACCTGGACACTTGAGAAGACATCCAAGTATTTGGCCAGTCCCATTCTTTTCACAGGCAGATGCAATGTTGTTATGATTTAACCCCAGCCAGCAACTAAGCACCACATAGCTGCTTGCTCGCTCCCCTGCAGTGGTATGAGGGGGATATTTGAAAGGGTAAAATTCAGAAAACTTCTGGGATGAGATAAAGACAGTTTAATAGGTAAAGCAAAAGCCGTGCATACAAGCAAAGCAAAAGAAGGGATTTATTCACTGCTTCCCATGGGCAGGCAGGTGTTCAGCCATATCCAAGAAAGCAGGGCTCCATCACACCTAATGGTGACTTGGGCAGATAAACGTCATCACATTGAATGTCCCCCTGTTCCCTCTTCTTCCACCAGCTTTATATGCTGAGCATGACGCCATATGGTGTGGAATATCCCTTTGGTCAGTTGGGGTCAGCTGTCCCAGCTGCGTCCCCTCCCAACTTCTTGTGCCCCCCAGCCTCCTCTCTGATGGGGTGGGGTGAGAAGCAGAAAAGGCCTTGGCTCTGTGCAAATGCTGCTCAGCAATAACAAAAACATCCCTGTGTTATCAACACTGTCTCCAGCACAAATCCAAAGCATAGCCCCATAGTAGCTACTGTGAAGAAAATTAACTCTATCCCAGCCAAAACCAGCACAAATGTTTATATGGGTGAGAAGAAATGTAGCTTTCTTCTAGACAGGCAAGAAAGTAGAAGAAACAGTGACTAAAGCACAACGGTTGTCACAACACCCCTTCCTAGCTTGCAGGGACAAATTTAGATTAAGAATCTGCATAGCTTCTGAGTATTCACAGCACCATAATATTTTATCTTGCTCTAATTGAAGAAGACTTGGAAGAAAAGTGGAAAAAAACTTCAGCAAGCTGTCTTCATAATAAACTTCCTATGATTTGTTTTATTGTGGATTGCTTTGTGTACTGAGCTCCCAACTCAATATTGAGGCCAATTCTGTTTAATATCTTTATCAATGATCTGGATGAGGGGATCTAGTGCACCCTCAGTAAGTTTGCAGATGACACCAAGTTGGGTGGGAGTGTTGATCTGCTTGAGGGTAGGAAGGCTCTGCAGAGGGACCTGGACAGGCTGGATGGATGGGCTGAGGCCAATTGTATGAGCTTCAACAAGGCCAAGTGCTGGGTCCTGCACTTGGGTGAAAACAACCCTGGGCAACGCTACAGGCTTGCAGGGGAGCGGCTGGGAAGCTGCCAGGCAGAAAAGAACCTGGGGGTGTTGGTTGACAGCCGGCTGAACATGAGCCAGCAGTGTGCCCAGGTGGCCTAGAAGGCCAACAATATCCTGGCTTGTATCAGGAATAGTGTGGCCAGGAGGAGTAGGGAAGTGATCGTCCCCCTGTACTTGGAAATGGTGAGGCCCCACCTTGAATACCGTGTTCAGTTTTGGGCCCCTCACTACAAGAAGGACATTGAGGTGCTGGAGCGTGTCCAGAGAAGGGCAATGAAGGTGGTGAAGGGTCTAGAGCACAAGTGCTGTGAGGAGCGGCTGAGGGAGCTGGGGTTGTTCAGCCTGGAGAAAAGGAGGCTGAGGGGAGACCTTATCACTCTCTACAACTACCTGAAGGGAGGTTGTAGTGAGGTGGGTGTGTGTCTCTCCTCCCAGGTAGCTAGGAGAGGACGAGAGGAAATGGCCTCAAGTTACATCAGGGGAAGTTTAGATTGGACATTAGGAAACATTTCTTTACTGAAAGGGTTGTCAGGCACTGGAACAGGCTGCCCAGGGAGGTGGTTGAGTCCCCAGTCCCTGGAGGTATTTAAAAAACCTGTAGCTGTGTAGCTGTGGTGCTTAGGGACATGATTTAGTGATGGACTTGGCAGTGCTAGGTTAGTGGTGGGGCTTGGTGATCTTAAAGGTCTTTTGCAACCTAAACAATTCTATGATTTTTGATTCTACCTGCAATTTAGAACAGATGCACTCTAAAAAAAAATCTACCTGTGTCACATTTGGAGGCTCCTTACAACATGTTTGATGGTCTTTTAAGGAACGTTTAAGTGCATGTTAATTCTATACAACTTAAAGGTGTGCACCATTTTTTATGTATCATCTAATATCAATACTGCCA
>KL272687.1:0-10151 GCA_000699545.1 Podiceps cristatus
GGGCAGCGAGCTCATTCAATCCAGCCGCACCGGAGGAGGAGGGAGCGGTAAGATGGCGGACATCACCTCCCCCACCGCCACGCCACCTGGGAAATGAAGTCTCGGCGCCAAGATGGCCGCGCCGCACGGCGCCCTGGGAGGTGCAGTCCCGATCGCCCTCCATTTTGTGGGCTGCGGGACAGCCGGCGGTTTCGGGTCTGCTTCTCATCCAGAAGTGTACCTTGTGCCGCGTATTAAAATATAAAATTAGTCTAAGTAAAGCGCAGGAAGCGAGGGGAAAATCCTGAAGGCAAGTTGTGTGGGTTTTTGGTTGTTTTGTTTTGGGGTTTTTTTTGGGTTTTTTTGCAATAAAACCGGGAGGGACTAGAGCTAGGCACCAGGATTGTTCCTCGCGTGCTCCGCAGCTGTCAGCAGCTGCTCCCAGGCAGAGCAGCCGCTCAGGCGTTGGTGCGGGTCACCCCACGGGTCCCAGCCCCACAGCACACCTCCCACCCTGCCAGCAGCTCCTGTGGCTCCTGTGTGGCTCTAAGTCTGTAAAGCCGCACACTCTTCAAACCCACTGGAACCATTGACCGCCGTCACACCCCAGGAGAGGCACGCTGATTTGAAGTGAGGCCGTGCTGCTCGTGGTCACAATTTTATTGAAACTGGTGTAGTCTTTCTCGATGGGATATATTTTCGCATTAGTTATCTAAAACAGTTATATCCCTGGTTTGAACTGTTTATGAATTTGCCACACTTTGTTGTCAGCACTGAAGTTTTATAGGCCAGGGACCTGCAGTTTGCTTAAATTGGGAGTGGAGGTTTTCAGCAAAAATACCTATCAGCTGTTTCTAAGGGTGAATTTTTAGGAGTGCAGTTTTGTAGATTTTAGAAATTTCTTCTGACGTTTTACTGAAGGGTTGCAATGCCTCCCAGTCTCTGATCAGGCCGTTCAAGAAGGAAACTATCTTGAAATTCTTTTGCAGTCCCAGGGAATGCATCCAACTTTTGTATAAACTAAAATCTACTGCAAAGTTTTCCTTTCCTAAAGATCTGAAGTCTTATTTTTCCAAAATCATATTTCTACTGAATACCCCGAGTTCTGTTAGTTCTTGCGCATTAACCAGTATAAATTGGATTACCATTCCCGTGAGCTAATACCTCATGTCCGAAAATTTTGGAGGCTGAAAAGCCCTTACTGCTGTTGTGCCTTTCAGCTACAGGGAAGGCTGAGAATAGGGAGATTTTCTGCCTGAGAATCAGAAGAAACAGACTCAAAGTCTGTTGTCCGTATACATGGACAGCAAAGGAAAAAGGCAGCATAAGCATAAGGCAAAGAAGTTCTGTGCATGAGACAGAGGACAGATCTAGATAGAGGAACAGGAAAGAGAGCAAGAAAATACTGCACAAAATATATGAAAAGAAACTCAGGGAGCCGGGCTGAACAAATAGATGCGAATTGGTTTATCCTCAAAATAGAAGCTAGACGATCCTCATGTTAGAGGATCTGGATCCTAATATCGAGTACACCTCAAACCGGAAAACTGAGAATAAATCCAGGAATTCCGGGTGTTCAATACCCCTGTTGGCAAATAGCTGTAAGTCCCTCTAGCAATCACTGCATATCTTTAGCAGCTGACCCGTGTAAATAGTATGTTTTCATCTGAATGCATTTGTTTAAAAATATGCATCTGATATGAAAAGAGTTGTCCTGGTTTCCTCTGTAGACAACAGAGTGCCCGTTGCACCTGGCTTTGGGCATCATCTCTCCTAGGACAGCATTGGCTGCTCCTTCACCTCTATCTCCTACAGAGAGCTGAGGACAGGGATTTCCACACCGAGCCTGCAAAGCCATGGATATCAGTGGGTTACTTGGAGGGAGTTTATGAATGATATCTAAAATGAAAGTAAGGCTATAGATAACCACACACGCCCTTTCTGTACGCGTTTACGCAACATCCCTACTTGAAGGTCACTGTTATCAGATCTTTATCAGTGAGATCTGATAATATGATATACAACTTGGTGTGAAACTCAGCTTCCTGACTGAATTCAAGTTGGTTTTGACTTGAATTGCATCTGGAAAAGGAAGCAGAAAGAAGAGACTACAAATCCCAGAGTGCTGTGGCGTCATTGCTCAGCAGGGAGGTCAGATCCTGCCCCCTCTGCCTGATGGGGCACAGAGCTACACCAAGGGCGGCCCTGGAGCCGCCTCCTTCCTCATTGTTTCCATCCGCGTCTCTGGATTTGAAGTACAGGGCGTTTTTTGAATTTTGGCGCCTGTCTGCGAACTGTGACCAACGGCTCCTGGAGCGGCTCCAGCCCCCAGCTCCGCGCCTCTTGCCCGAACTGCCGATGTGCAATAATTTCAAACATCTCTGCCGTCCCCCAAGCAAAGCAAAAAGAATGCGTATGCGCATCAAGCCATGCACTTGCATGTGAACTTTTTCTCTCTCAACGTGCAGTTTCCAAAACCAGCAAATTCATGGAAGACCAGTTATAAACTTTGGTTACGTTAAGCCAGAAAAAAAAATATTTTAGGAATGCTGAAAGCCTCTGTGTAGCATTTTTGGGTTTGTTTATTTCTCCTCTTGTGATTTGACATGATACTCTGCATATCTGTTGTATTTTGGAAATTCTTTTACACCTTTTGCCTAATTTTGTTTAATAATGTACTGCAGATATAAATCTTCTTTGTTAATGCAGTTTAGCCCAAACTCACTTTGAATGTTTCAAGGGTTTGGGGTTTTTTTTTGTCCTTCTAATTTTCATAGTGCTGATATCAACTGTGCTGCAGTAATTTTTTTTTTCCTAAATATACTTCCTGAAATATGCCTCAACAATAATACCTAGTATTTTCTACCTTTTGAGAAGGTCCCTTTCTTTAGCAGTAACCAGAACACTTGCACACTTTCATCCTTGTCACTGGTCTCCCTGTTAACAGAACATGTATGTTCACCTTTCCTATCTCTGCTAAAAAGAACAGTTTGGGGGTGGAATGGGGGGAGGAAAGCATCAAGGGAAGACGGCAAGTGCAAAAGCTGAGAGCCCACTAGACAACTGTGTTTTACAGGGAGTACAATGCCTGCGTTAGTTGTGGAACTAGCATCTGTTCAAATACTGGTCCTCTTGGATCACTCTGATGATGTAGAATGTATTGAACCAGAGTCAGTGTTGTCATTTGTCTCTCAATATTTAGCAATTAGTTTTTGATTAAGGACCTTGACAGTTCAGTGCTACCCAGAACAATTTTATAATAAACTCCCTTGCTGCTTTCAGAAGGTAGAATTGATTTGCTAGCCCAGGACACAATTGTTTAGTGTTTAACAAAGCTACAATCTAGGGATGTGTCAGCCTGACTGGGGTGGCAGAGGGCCATGGCAACCCCTAGGGCTGTGTTCCCTTGGCTTTTCAGATTGGGAACCTGTTCAGAGCACACCAAGGCTCCTGCCTCACATCCTCCCCCAGGTTTACTCTTTGTAGAAACCAGAGCACAGGAGAAGGTGGTGCATGTACAGGTTTCACCCTGATATAAAATCAGGAATTTGAAAGTGCCCTGGGAGTACTGGAGCTTTAGGTCAAAGGTACTTGCAACATATGTGACTGTCTGGGTAGGGTAAGAATAAATTTTGGAGATGTCAGAGAACACAGACAGCAGTGCTGGCACTGGAGTGCTTCTCCCATCAGATAAATTAAGAGATTACTTATAGTATGTATTAAAGACAAAGGCAAACCTCACATATCCTTTGATGCAGAGCATCTTCTCAGTCATTGACCAGTTTCCTGTACAGTTGGGTGTAACAAGTTTTCTGATGCTGTCTGGCATTTCATAATGACTCTGACATTTTCATAAATCTGGGGATGCAGGATTTCCACTGCTATTTCTTACCTCAACTGTTTTAGTTTCTCGGCAGCTGCTGCCATGCCCTCCCCTTTCTCATTCTACACTTTATTATTTGTATGCCTTTAATAGCAGGATTATTTCCGTCTTTTCTGTAGGCACCTAACTTCCTGTCTGCCTCATGTTCCTTATCTCACTCTGAACAACCCATCAATGTTTAATCAATTGTCAGATATTTTCATTAATTTTAGGAAGGGGCAAGGATTGAACATATAGGACAAAACATTTTCCTATCAGTTCAAGTTCAATCCAGCTCAGCATTAGTGCTTAAAAAATTGCTAGCAATGACTGCAAATCTGGAAGAAGCACTCATACCTCAACACAGATTTCTGCTCCAAAACTTCAGCTTTCATTGAGTAAAATTGCTTCCAGCAAGTAGAGAAAATTAATAGTATACCATGTGTCATGGGTGAGATCTTCCTCATCTGCTATGAGAAAGTTTGCTGAGAGACATGAAAAAAAGCAAAGAGGAACACAGTGCACAGTTGTGGTATTAAAGCGAACAGGCAGCAGACTGTAAGTAGAACAAGGATTCAGAACAAGGATTTTTTTCAAGACAAGACACCATGCTGTAATGTGTAGAGGGCATATTTATTTCTAATTCCAGGTATGTAATGTTTGGCAGGAGCCTTGAACAACAGTATTCTTCTGCTACAGCATTTACCTCCTTACTGAGGCAGAATTCAACCCATATCACACTAGCGGAAGCATTAACCAAGCCTGAGGAGGAAATTCAGGTCTATGCTCGGGATTGTTCATTCCTTTGTGGCAGGAAGACGAGGGACTTTAATGGTCAGGAGGACTCTTGTATTGGAACCAGACCCTGGTCTCATGTGACCAGAGAGAAATGAGAATTTAATTTAAAAACTCCCTCTTATTTTCCTCCCATCTCAACAGAAAAGTGGCAAAGGAAGAAGCTGGGGGGTGGGGTGGTGGTCCTCAGTGCTCAGGGCTCCTCAACTTTCCACAATTTCACTTTGTCACTTTTCTACACAGTGATTTGCTTATAATACCCCATGCTACAAAGAGCCACGTCTAAAGAGCAATGGAGAGGGTTTCTACAGTACAACTCTTTCACAGCCTTGATCAGGCAAAGGAAGCATTGTAGTGTGTGATACACCACAGCCATAGCTCAGCATTATCTGAGTCTTCCTTTGACTGGCTCCCCATAGCTCAAGAATTCTTCCAAAGTAATAGGAAGACAGACTTCTTGGCAACAAAACACTGTGAAAACATCACTGAAAACAGATGAGATGGCCAGGTAGGAACAGTATCACCATTTCCTTTTAGTCAGGCTGCTGGCAGCCCTGAAGTCTGTGGAGATGGAGCCACAGGTGTTTGGGTGGCATAACTAGCTGCTATTTATATAGGTAAATAGCAAAATTAAAATCAAGGAAGGCATTATTCATATCACCTTTAATGAAATATTGGGCCAATAATCTCTAACATTATGAGTTTTGACTTTCATATACAGAGCTGAATTTCATCCTAGTTATACTTTCAAGGACCGATAGATAAATGACTCCTATGCAGCCTGTCAGGGTAGCCCCAGGTTCTCAGCGCTCTGTGGAGTTCAGGTTCCCTTAAAACACGAGCAAGCCCCTAATCTTTTAGCCATTTGGCAGTTTGGTGAGTGTAGTGGAGGAGGGTGGGGACTGGCTCTGAAATGCAGTTCCTCTGAGTTCATAAAGCTTGCCAGGAGCAATCCCAACTCTGCTCTGAGAATCACTTAGATGATTATTGCCACTCCCGTGGAGCTGTGGGAGGAGAGCATGCAGTGCCCACACCCTCGTGCTATTATTATATAAAACCTGGCACTGATCTCCAAGCTGATGAAAACAAACTCAGTGGGTCTTTTTTTCAAAACAACCATTTGGCGCCTAATTTTCAAATCTGCAGACCAACTGCAGCTGGCTCAGTGCCCATCACCATAGAGCTATTTATGTGTTTTCCTCCAGCAGCTGCAGTAACCTGTTATGTACTTCTGTTGTGGTCTCACTGGAGATGGGTTAAGATTTTGATTTTACTCTGTTAAACAAACAGACAAACCTCCAGTGTGTTAGGAGCTCTGTTTTTAGCAAAGGTAGGTGAAAGCAGAAACCTTTGGCTCCTCGTTCAATGATAATTAGCCCATTGTGCACTATAACATGAGAAATACTGTGTAAAGCTGGGAATGCTGAGATTCCTTAAGACAGAGCCCCTGTCAAAGGTAATGTTTATGGAGTAACGATACATGAGAGGGGAGAAGACAGGTCTATGGAGATAAAGAGGTAAGTGCATGGGATCAATCTCTCTTGTCCATATTGCATGATTAATAAAGGAGATGAAAGAAATGATTTCTGCAATTCCACAGTGTGCTCCACCCAAAATCTCAAAGCATTTTACACATTTATCAAGCTTTATAATGATCTCGCAACTAAATTAAGATGACCATGAAGATTGCTCAGTTAATACACATATGTCTTGAGCTTCATGGAGTAGCTTGTGGACTTGGCTTTCAGGTCTGGGTAATACATCTGTCTCATTGGAAAACATTTTTCCAGTTCACAGCTGGTGACAACAGTGCAGTGCTGGAGCACAGGCTCAGTTAACACTTGTGTTGGAGTTGCATGTCCTTAACATGAGGGTCAGCTCTGACTAACCATGAAGCCATACGCTGTAGCAGGCCCAGCTTTGAAATCCCTGTACTTGAGTGGAGTACAGGGGGACAATAATTTCCTTACTCCTGCTGGCCACACTATTTCTAATACAAGCCAGGATGCTGTTGGCCTTCTTGGCTACCTGGGCACACTGCTGTCTCATGTTCAGCTGGCTGTTGACCAGCACCCCCAGGTCCTTTTCTGCCAGGCAGCTTTCTAGACAGTCTTCTCCAAGCATTGCCTGGCGTTGTTGTGACCAAAGTGCAGGACCTGGTGTCACCGAAATCGGGAACAAACCTCGTAACACCAATGCAGTGTTAGAAGGCAGGCATTCTTTATTCACGGCGCCGGATGCACGGGGGATTGCTCCGCCTAATGTGCACACCTGGTACCTGTTTCAGTCAGGTTATATAGATCAAATACATGCATATTTGTTATATTCATACATAATCAATAACATTCTCTCTAGTGATTGGTATAGATTTTCTCACTTCCTATGTAAATTACTGCGCAGACTCGGTTGTGCACTTCCATTGTTCTCTTTTGAGTAGGTGGTATCATCTGGGGAGGTGGTCAATGAGTCGGTGGTCGCGATCTCCCCTTGCCGGAATCACCCCTCACTTACTTGGCTCTCAGTCTCGGCAGTCCTGGCCAACTTTCTCAGTCCACTACCCGAAACCACCTTCCATCTTTGTCTTTGACAGATGCACATTGTCTCAGTTACTTTAAAACTTTTTTTACCTTAAAACCACAGACCATGGTTGCTATACTATACTCAGTGTTCCTGGACCTAATGTCCAGCTGGGTAGGGCTATACAAAGGAACATCGCAACATTTGTAGTTAACTGATTCAATCCATCTCATCGGTGCTACAAACTAAGATACATAACAATTTCATCATTATTTTGGTTACATTTCCCCGCTTTGGAAGTTTTGAAATAATCATCTTTTCAATACTTCCATTTAAATCAGTGCTTCAATTGTTGATAATTCAGTTCACTGTATGATGGTGGAAGTGTCTCGGTTGAATCACTTAATTCCTGTCTCTTAGTTACTGCTTGCATAACAATTCAATTGAGGGCAGTTTTTAGTAAGTTCTCTCTTGAAGCAGTAGACTTAATTATTCCTGTCATCCCTACACACACTACAGATGTTTTCAAACTTGAAACCATAGCACCTACACCCCAATGTGTTTGCTCATGTTTTTATTTTGCAAGTTCCATCATAACTTGCGGGGTTACTATTACCTGCTTTTCTGGCGTTATCCACCACCCTTCTGTATTTTGTGATACTTTCAATTGTTCTGCTAATTGATCATCCAATTTACTATATTTTGGCTTTGTGTTTGGAATTTTTATCTGTTTTACTGGTACTAATGCGAGGATACCTTGTGATGCAGCCTCCTTTGCAGCTTTATCTGCCAATCAAATACCTATATTCACAGTTGTCTGCCCGAATTGATGAGCTTTACAATGCATTACCGCCACTTCCTAGGTTTCTGCACATCTTCCAGGGGTTGGAGAATTTCTTCTTTATGCTTTATTGATGATCCCTGGGCTGATAGCAGTCCTCTTTCCTTCCAAATAGCTCCATTAGCATGGATCACACCAAATGCATATTTAGAATCAGTCCAGATATTTACCCTCCGTCCTTCTGCCATTCGCAGAGCCTGCTTTAAAGCCACCAATGCTGCTTTCTGTGCTGAGGTATTTGCAGGCAGGGTCCCTGACTCCAATACCTTGGTGGGGGTGATGACAGCATATCCAGCTATTCGCTTTCCTTCCTGTACGGAGCTGCTTCCATCAGTAAACAATTCCAGATCAGGATTTTCCAAAGGTTCATCTCTCAGGTCTGGTCTGCTGGAATAGACTTGTTCGATAGTTAACAAGCAGTCATGTTCTAAATCCTCTATCAGGCTTTCTGCTGACAGGAACATTGATGCATTAACAATTGTTGTGGTTTTTAATTCCACATCATCTTGTTCCAATAGGACAACCTGATATTTCAGCATTCTGCTGGGAGATAGCCAATGACCCCCCTTTTGCTCCAAGACAGTCATTACCATGTGTGGTACATACACCCCCATCTTTTGACCCATGGTCAGCTTTCGAGCTTCTTGGATCAACAAAACTGTTGCTGCCACAGCACACAAACATCCCGGCCACCCTTTACTCACATTGTCGAGTTGTTTGGAGAAGTATCCCACTGGTCACTTCCAGGATCCCAACCGCTGAGCCAGCACTCCAAGAGCTAGATGTTGTCTTTCATGTACAAAAAGCTCAAAAGGTTTAGTCAGATCAGGTAAAGCCAATGCGGGGGCCATCATCAATGCTCTCTTAAGTTCTTTAAATGATTTCTGACATTCTGGTGTCCAAACCAAATATCAATCTTTAGATTCTTTCAAAGCCTCATATAGTGGCTTCACATACAGTCCATAATTCAAAATCCAGAGTCAGCACCATCCAATCATCCCCAGAAAGTCTCTCAAATCCTTCGGGCTGCTAGGTTCAGGAATTTGACAAATAGCTTCTTTCAGTTCCAAGTTGTCTTTGTCCTTGAGATATCTCAAATCCCCAATAGATCACTGCCTCTTTTCCTATTTGGGCTTTACTTCTGGAAACTCTGTATCCTCCTTGGCCCAGGAAATTTAGTAAACTGATAGTAATTTCAAAACATTCATCTTTACTTTTCGCTGCTATCAGAATGTCATCCACATACTGTAACAATACACCTCCCTCTTGATTCTGTTTTTTCCATATTTCTAATTCTTTTGCCAATTGATTTCCACATATCGTAGGGCTATTCTTAAATCCTTGTGGAAGTACAGTCCGTGTTAATTGTGTCTTTTGTCCTGTGGCGGGGCTCCCCATTCAAAAGCAAATATGCTTTGGCTTTTTTTCATCCAGAGGTATGCAAAAGAAGGCATCCTTTAAATCTAGTACAGTAAACCATTTGTGTTCCTCTTGTAAAGAGGTCAGTAAAGTATATGGGTTAGCCACTACTGGGTGTATATCCTGCACTATTTGATTTATAGCTCTCAAATCCTGAACCAATCGATATTCCTTATCTCCAGATTTCTTTACTGGCAAAATAGGGGTGTTAAACTCTGATTCACATTCTACCAAAAGCCCAGATTCTAAAAATGTTGTTATTATACCTTCTAATCCTTTTTGAGCCTCCCAATTAATAGAGTATTGTTTTTGTCTTACTGGCTTAGCTCCAGGTTTCAAAGTCACTTTTACCGGTTCTGCCAGTTCAGATTGTCCTGGAACTGTGCTGGTCCAGACCAGAGGAATTACTGCGTTTCCCACTTCTTCCGGGATCTGTGTTTCCCTAAGGGAACCCTGTAACATACACACCTCTATGGCTTTTGATTCGGGTATTAGTAACTCAGTTTCTCCATGTTTGAAAGTTATTTGTACATTTAATTTGCTCAATAAATCTTGTCCTAGCAAAGGTAAGGGACATTCAGGCATATACAAAAACTGGTGAGTCAGCCATTGTTTTCCTAATTTAAACTTCAATGGGTTTAGGAAAGGCCAATTTTCTTTCTGCCCTGTCACACCAATAACATCTACTGATCTATGACTAAATTTCCCTTTGCATGTATTCAGTACAGAATAAGTGGC
>JMFS01071602.1:0-18401 GCA_000699545.1 Podiceps cristatus
GGGGGGAGGGGGGAGGAAAATCTCTGTCTTTATTTTCCTTACAATTTGTCTGTTATGTTGGGGCTAAGAGCCATGAGCAGGGTTCTGTCAAGATACCACAGGCAAATGTAAAGTATAAGATTTGGAAAAATCTTTCTTATTATGAATATCATAAAATAAAAGTTGATAGCATTAACAAACACCTGAGAACTACTGGCCTGCCCTATTTCATTTAATCGTCTTGTGCATATTTTTGAAGAAGTAAAGCTTAAGGATATGACCTCTTACTACGTTTTCCAAGAAGCCCAGACTCAATCTGTGCTTAGTGCGATAGTGGTCCATTAATGAAGACCTGTTTGGTGCTTTTTCTTCTCCTTAAGCCACAACCACAGGAAGACAGAATTCCAGACTTTCTTTTGAGCTTTATCTCTACATGGTGGCGTACTTTGGAAATGTGTTAATTTGTATTTGTAATTGTTCTCTGACTGAAGGAATGTCAGAGAGGGAGACCTGATTAAAGTGTCCAGTAATCTGAGATGCCTACGATCTGCTGTTTCCAAACATTTAACCTTTTACCACAATGTATTTTTTAAGCACAGTGGTATTTGATTGTATCTGTGAATAATCAGCTATTATACAGGTCAGGCTTCTTTCCTTTCCTCCTTTCCTTACTCCAGCACCTTCTGCTTCTCCTTCTGCAGATTTTCACTCAATCATTGGAGTCAGGTTCTCTTGTCCCTCCCTCAGTTTCTTATACCTTTTGCTTTCCCCAGTCAGGTCTAGCTCTTCATTTGAGTGCTGGTTTCTTCTCTGCTCCCCCATTAGTTGCTCTCATTCTCTCTGATTTACAAATTTTCCTCCACCTCCAGCTCTTGGCCAACCTGTTTACCCACCTCCCTTTGTTTCAACACTGCAGTTTCCTCTAAATGTTCTAGATGTTTTGCCTGAACAGTCTTAGCTTCAGCCCTGCAGCTCTTAAACCAGTCAATTTGCAGAGCAACTCTTACAACTCTTGTTTTCTTTATTTAGTGTAGATAGTAGAGCTTGCTGCAGTGGTAGGAGGTTCTCAAGCAAACTCTGAAGAAGCTGGGAATTTCTACTGCAGCTTTCCAAAAGTTTATAAAAAGTCCAGATGGAAATAGATGTTTACAAAGAGAACCAAAGGCTCATTAACATTGCCAAACAACATACCTTTCCTAGCTTTGCTCTTAGAAACTCTTAAAACCTTCACCAAAAAAAAAAAAAAAAAGAAAAAGGGAGGGGTTGCAAAAACCTCTGAGCTCAGCCTAAATGTATTCACTGCTTACAAATACATTTAGACTGAACAGTTAGACTCTTGGCAAATTTTGCGCTAACAAAGAATGAGCCTTTGCAAGAAAGGTGAAGTCACTTTCCCATTTCAGGGGTAACAGCCACTGACTACAATCAAGGTTAGACCATAGCTCAGGGCTTAAAAGTTGGAAAAACTATATCCATGAGTTTCGAAAGGGAAGGGAACCAATCAGTGTAGAATAGAATATTTCAGCTGGGAGGGACCTACAACGATCATTTACTTCAACTGCAATTAGTTTTGTTGGAGGAACTGTTACACTGAGATGCCAAGGATGACAAGAAGATATGAGGATAATATTAGCAGTTAATTTTACTGCAGAAAAACAATGTATCCACCCCTCTAACTATGACCAGTCTCAGTGGTTATGGGATTTCAATATAGGGACAACATGGCAAGAGGAAAATAGCAGATTTTAGGGAGTACAGAGCTAACTTCCAGGGGGACTGGAATAAAATCCCTCACACTGTGATTGACATTGCTGGCTGATTTGTGATGATTATGATCTTCAAAGCAAATCACATGGAGCATGTAGGTCAACAGCCACATAAATTCTTACTGTCATAAGGACTAATTGAAACCTCCTAGCAAGTCACAGTCTAGGAAAGGACAACTCTGTAGTGCTCTGTTGTCTGCAGAACTCCCTTGAGTAAATCTGATTTACTCAAGCTCGGTACTGAGGCCAGAATCAGATCCCTATTGTACAATAAGCAGTGCTATTAAATGATTCATGCTTTATTTCAAGGAGTCTCTTTCCAGGAGTAATATTAAGTTAGTCATACATTTATGACTAAAAGCATACAAAACTGAATAAATTTCTTCCACATAATAGGATAAAGCAGTACTGGTAAGCTAGAAGACAGTTGTTAAGTACAGAAAATCAATGTAAATGTGTAGATGTAATAGGTTGATTATGTATGTTATAATGAAATATATTTTCTGAACAGGGCAGGAAAATATTTTATATATGTCATTGTGGAGATATATTTAGCAACTTTCTATGTATATTTATATTATATTTTTCAGAGAAAGCTTTTTTTAGGCAAGATCAAATGTTTAGACAAAATAAAATCATTTATGGTACATTTGAGGTTTCATTAAATTTTTCATACACTTAAAATTTTATTTTTGGAATTCTGGAGTTTTGCAAAATTAGTCCCAATTAAGAGTTTTGTGATTAAGATGAGTTTTGAGTATTTAGTTTTTGAAAGAAAGATATATTACCTGTTCTAATATGTAAAGCTTCTGACTTCTGTGGAATTGACACTGCTTTCTACATTTCACATGGTTTTAGGTATAGGTCATGGAATTGTTTTTAAGAGAACTCCTCACGGAATATGTTATTGGAGACTCCCTACCCCTTTTTCTTCTTGCCAACAAACCATCTTCATATTTCTAGAATGATTGAGGTGGAGTCCCTGCAGCAAGCAGCCTCATTCACCCAGAAAACAATTCTAATTCATTTCTTGAGCTTCAAAGGAGGGAGGAGTCCTGTGGAAAAAATAATAATAGCAAATAACTGTAAAGAAATTATTGATTTTCCAAATCTCTCTACTTAATGAACTCTTAGTATGTTGCTCTCTATATTGACCCCCAAACAGGCAAAAGTATATTCAGCGTCAGCGAGGCTGGTTAAGTAATTGAGGTCAGAAAATGTATACACAATGGTATAGTGGTAAAGATCAATATCCTACATAGAATGTATAAGCAGTAAGGTTTATGCCTCTAATGTAAATGTGAGATATGTATAAATTGGATATCGATATACATATAAATATATTTACATAGATGCATATGCATATGTGCAACTGCATATATATGTTCATATACATGTAAATGTATCACCAAGCATTTTATAGAGAATATTGCCATAAAATAAGCTGTGCCTCCAAAAGGAAAATATTTTGTAAGATATGTAATCTGCAGTCAAGGCTGCATTGAACTACTCAAAAATTATTTGGTTAAAGGGTAAATACACCTTGTACCTCATAATGAAAATCTTATAGGTAGGGGTGGAGATTAACACTGCAGGCTGTCTGCAGAATATTAATAAAATTCAATATATTTTCTAAAAGGTATAATTTATATTTTGTGGAAATGAGTCTCTTTTCTAATAAAATTCTTCTGTCCTTCATTCTGTTCATATAATTTTTCTATAAATCATCCTGTAGGAATTTTTTCTAAATATTCATCTCAGAGAGAACTTATTTAAATAAGCCCTCTTAGCAAGATATTTCAGAATTAAAATTACACCATGAGCAATATTTTATCCAATATGCTTCCTTCTATAGAATTTCTTTGTGACTAAAACAATATTTTGTAGAATTACATTATGTTAAAATAGCTGATCTGAGGTGATGCTTCTAGTATATAAATACTATGTAAAAAAGCTCAACAAATTATCTTTAACCATTTTAATTTAACCGGTCTCTGAACCTGTGCAAAAATAGCTGATTTTCTCTCCACATCTACATATATAGTGAAAAAAACCTAAGGGCATTACAGCTTCAACACAACGAAAGAATAAGAAAGAAGTGCTGCTGGTTATACTTTATTTTCTTGGATTTGCAGTAAACTAGAACATTATGCTCTTTGTAGTCATGTAGAAATAAAGTCTGTGATGTCTCTGCAATTCTTGGGGAAGTTTGATCAAAAAAAAGGGTAAATTGTATTTTTAGAGAAAAAGGCTGGAACCAAAACAAAAGAGAAAACGTGGCACCATTTGCTAGATGGAGGAAGCTTATATTCCAATTTTGGGCCATATTTCATAGTGTCTTTGCAATTCTTGGGTTAGGTATTTGCCTGGAGCAGAAGAGAAGACGACAACCTGCATGCATACGTAAGTGTTAAGATCCAGTGATGAACTGGATTATTTTCGTTGAAAGATGAAAAACAAGTAGTAAATGAAGGTTAAAATTCCAGAAGTGGGCCTATAATTTTCTTTTCTTATTCAAGTTCATACTTCCATAATGTATAGAAGGAGTGCACAAAAGTAAATGTAAAGGTGATATTTATTGGGAAAAATGGCAGTTTTTCCCATTTTACACATAAATCCTACCAGAGAACATATTTGTTGCTAAGGTTAGGTTTCCAGGAAACTTAGAAACTGAATATAGTAAAGCTGTATATGTATTACTTCATGCCTACAAAAAACTGTTAAAGCTTGCATCAAAAGTGGCTGATGCATAAGGACAGACAAACGTTTCACTACACAATCTGCAGTATAGACCACCATTTCTGCTCAAGGAAGATACTTAGTCAATAGTAGTGTCATTACTCAGAAATATACTATATTTATATCCAATTTACTACATATAATAACACATAGCAATATATAGTGGTATATAACAATACACGCACGAGCACATACATATGTGTACACATATATTACTTCTAGACTTTATACCAAATACAAAAAGCTTACTACAGTCACTTCTACTCTCTGTGAGGCTAAAGCTCACCTATTCCAGAATTTAGTGTCTGTAAGAATAGCAAATAAAGAAGGAAATGTGACAGTGGCTGTGTGACTAATGTAGATTAAGCTGCTTCTAACATAAGCTCCAACACTGGCTGCTACTAGTTGTAGATTTGTTCCCAGCTTCCTGGCCTGTAGGTCATCGTACAGAACAACATAACATACTATGGGCCCTCCAGGATTCGCCTGATCAGAAGGGGTCTACATATGAGCTAGTTGCTTTAGGGTACCTTTGCAATTAATGGAAAGAAAGAAACTCTTCGAAGATAAAATTCATTTAATATTAAAGCATTTAAAATACGTGATGAACCTTCCTGAGAAGTGTGACAAAAGAGTTAACTGCTGACCTTGGACTGCCAGGTAACCATCCTGAGAAGGCACAGGGGCGGGATGTCTGAAGGAGGAGAAGAGTAATTAATTCTACAAAGTCATATTTAGCAAGTGAAGGGGAACACCTGGACCCCCAGAAGGTCATGTGCTAACAACCAGACTGCCCGATTCACACAAACACAGGATTCCTAAGAATACTTCAAAGAAACTGAACGTGACTGGAGAGGGCTGGAGTGTATCTATGTACTATTGAATGATTATGATTAACATTTTGTTTCAATCTGTATATGAACTTTTGTGAAAACCCTATGATTACCTTTCTTCTCTTATGGAGAATGGTCTTGTGATCATGAAATAAACCTTTTTTAAGTCTACCCTTCAGTCTATTTCCTCCTCATTTGATAAACATCCCAAATTGTTTTTGCAACAGGAGGGTTTATTTCTCTCTATTGACTATGAAAGGAACATATGATGGATAGACCTGGTCAGATGCTTGTGCTGTATATAACTAAAGTCAAGTGAGAATAATTCCACTGTATCTTTGAAATCAAATTGTAACGTGACAAGTTTTTAATTTCAAATTTACAGTGATACTGGATAATGCTGGAAGATGATCCATGTTCCTCAATATGAAAGTCTTTGAGATTAACTATATTCTGAAGCCTAATGATTAAATTCACATCAACTTGTTTTTTCCTGTCATTACTGTAGAAAGCCTAGACCTTTTTGATATCCAAGCCCCTTCTGAGTGGTGTTACATTCTGGGCAGCGTGAATATCCTGAGGCAACATGTTCCTGTGTGTAATTATACAGTGCTCTTGCATTATGATATAGGGAAAATAGATATGGCACACATTCTTTCCCACTATCCATCTTTATTCTATTGACTTTTAAGATATAGTCTCATCTTTTCTAAAGAAGAATTTACATCTACACTTTTTTTACAGAATTTTTATCATCAAAAGGTCCTTTTCTGAACCTTCTAGTGCTGCCAGAAACATCCTGTCTACATGGAGCTGGTAGATTTGAACTAGGACATATGAGATACTCATGCAAGAACTGGGAGGTTGGATATGGTACATTAGGGCATCTACAATGACATGTTCAAGCAACTGTATCCCAAATATAGAGGTTCAAATCCATAGCCATCACATAGGAATCTATCTACATTTTAGACATCATAAAAAAATTCACATGTCCACATAGTCTGGGCAGATATGACATAAAATGTACAGTAGATGTGTTCTTCTCTGGAGTAGCAGCTTGAGTTGAGGTGGAAAACACCAGGTCTCTCAAATGTAATTGGATGTCAATGTATTAACAACTAAATTGAGCCCAGAACCCATCAGTAGTTTAAAATCAGGTAAATTCTCAGTGGTTTGATTTAATTTCCTTCCAGTGTGCTTTTCTCTGCAGCACACCATCCTTCTAATTTTTTGCCACCATAAACATTAATCTTCTGCTTCCTTCTCTTTATAACCATAAAGACAGGAAATCATGACCATACACTCTTTATAAGAAATTGATCAAACTATAGTGAAGATCACAACAGGTAATGTTGTTTTTTGTGGGAAGCATGAAATGTTTTAATAATTGCTTTAAACAGTATTTTGTAATACATACTATGCACTGTCTAGAAAAAAAATATACATACAGATGTTTCATCCTATTATTAATATTTTGGCAGTGTCCAGCAGCAGATTATTCTTGAAGGTTTTTGATTATGTTTTCATCCTTGTACATCATGAGAAACAATTATGGCTTTGATATGCCTAATATGGAAGTAAATATTTCTTCTATGAAATATTTTAACTTAACAGGCCATTAAGATTCATAACTTTTCAGTGATTCAATATTCTTGTCTGTTTTAAAACTCAGAGCATCCTTCAGCTTTTTTGTCTGACCCTGACTTTTAGATTTTCCAGGTTTTGGATCTTTGGTAGAGTGTTTCTCCTAACTATATCATTTCAGTAATACTACTACTACTTATGTTCTTAGCTCACAGTTATTATCTTATTCTTTAGGGACTAATGGGGGAAAAAATATCTGTATTTTGAAATTTGTATTAATTTTTTTAATTTGTTATCCATAATGAATTAGAGGGTCCTGTGAAATGAAGTTGCAGACTTTCATTTTCTTTCAGGCTCTTATTTACATTGTGTAGTATTCACCATGATTGCTCATGGAATAGTACCTTGCCTGCAACAAATTCTATGCCCTTTAATAATTTCCTTCCTGGAAGGCATCTTAATAAGGTGTTCAGTATATGATGAAATATTTCAGTAGCTGATTAGCTTATATTCCAAAAGGCAGCTGTAAAAAGGTAGCATTAGTTTTTTTCTATGTCTGTGGAAAACTGCCAAATCCTACCAGCATGTTGAATTTCCCAAAGAACATAAACCTTAACAATTCAGTCAATATTCCCACTGTATAAGGAAGCAGAAACATTCCTACTTCACACTTTCCTCTGGGGACATGCTATGGGTAAAAAAGCACAATTATCTAGGAAAGTTGTTAAAGAAACAGTTCAGTCCTTTGGCTCTTCAGGTGACTGGAAGAGGCCTTGAAATGCCATACTTCATTTCTTTCAGCTTCCTTTATTAGGCTTGGCTATGTTTAGAATATAAAAAAAAAAAAAAAAAAAAAAAACCCTAAATGTAGACACTTCACTGGAACATCTATGTTGGGAGCACTAATACCTGGGGTGCTCCATATAGTCAGTATCTACACAACCTGTGCAACCTATTTAACTAATCTGCTGTTTTATCTTTGTGTTTCAGCTTCATAAGATGCTGTTTGGTCTCAGTTCCTCCTAGGCCTTATCTGTTCTCTGTGACAGACTTCCATCACCTCCATCTTAGCCTTTATTCTGCAGGATGTGGTACAGTAGCTGAAACACAGCCATGTATTATCACCTCGATTGCATCTCAGGGAGACTTAGCTCTCCCACAGGTCTGGTGCCATATCCGTCAGCTACATAGGTGCAGTGGTGTTAATACCCTAAGACAACTAAAACAGCAGCAGCAGACCACGTTTACGCACCTGAGTCCACCCCTATGTTGAGTCTGTATGTGTCTTTGGGAGGCTCTTTGACATACAGTAAACCATTTAAATCACTTTTCCTCAAGGTAATTTGACCTTCCTTCAATAATTGCTGCAATCAGTCCTGACTTTATGGACTTTTAGGTTTGTTTGGCACATTATGTATTTATTTACTCTTTCTGTTTGTTCATTACTCTGACCACTATCTTTTCTTGGGATTGTACTAGACACCATGTCTACCACCCTGCACTTTGTTCACTGACCTCTGTTATAAGGCTCTTCTCCCATCCTCTCTTGCATTATTGGCTATTGATTACACTTGTTCCTGTGCAGATTTTGCCTTTGCTGTTTCTTCTGTCTCTGAATACAAATTACACACATTGCCTCAGTCAATATTGCAGGTTTTTGGAGCAATCCTTCATTGTGCCTCTTTATTTCCGGTTACTTCTGGGAGGAAGAGAAGAACAGAAAGTGACTATTGCATATAGCATCTTCAGTAAATATGAAGGAAGCTCAACCTCATCACAACTTTGAAAGCTACTTGCAGGAATAGATCCCAAAGCATTCTGAAGAATAAAGTTTAAATTTACAAACCATATGCAGTTAAAGTATGTTTTCTCTTATTTTAAACTACCTAAGTGGTAAACTGCTACTGTGAAACAACTTCTGCAGTCAAGGATGGAGATAGGTGCTCCTAGAAGACATCTCATCTTGAACAGCTGCTCCTCAATTCAGTTGCCCGTGTGTAATTCAGATGCCCAGGGGTGTTCACCTGGCCTCCAGGTGCCATTCCAAAAGGGCCTGCATCTCCCCTAGTTCCTAGCTAACCAGCCTGGTGCAGGCAACTCAGGGCTGTAGAGCATTTCAAACATTGATTGCTTGTGTTGATAACTTTGTTGTTCCCTCTGTGTTGATTTCAGGGTAAGTCCACCCCCTGGAAGTAATGATTCCTCTCTATTTACCATAAGGAGGCCTAAATAATCACATTGGATCTTTCAAGTAGTAAAAACTAGTGGGCTGACGTGCTTTAGGCAGTGAAACCAAACCCCACAAGAAGCATCAGACTTAAAGGTAGCCCCAAATTTTAGAAGGATTTAAATTTTCTTAGTGCATTTAAAAACACACATGACTCTTGGAAGGGATTAAAACCTTTTTCTTTATTTTTTTTTTTTTAAAGAGTCTAAGATGAGCTTTAAGTACTGGGAGTTAGAGAAGCAAACTCCCTAACAAGGTGAGTTTCAGTCCCATACATCTTACCGATGCCTCTGACAAGCATGTGGATTTTTCCCCCATGGCTTGAGGTAGGCTTGTTTTGTGATTCAATCTTTAATTAACTTCTTTTGAAGATAAGCTCAATAAATATATGTGACAGAAAAAAATACTACAAAAAAGACTTCTTTCCTCAGTGACAGAAGAATTAGACCAACAGTGTATGAGGTAAAGATACTCTGAGTAACAACGAATGTATTTAGATAATATGGACACTTTTCCATGTGTGCAGTTTTCCACATAAAGTTCTGTTTCCCTCTAAGAATCATCAATAAAGTGATCAAAAAGGAAAAAACAAAACAAAACAAAACATGGTGTGGAGGGCTCGTTTGGACTGGTGTTCTAGCTTCTAGGGTTCCAGAAAATCTTGGTGTGCCCTATTCAATCATGTAAATGTAATTGCCCTTTTATCCACATTTCCATTTTTCCCACTGGAGCAGGAAGGTGCTGTTCTCCTTTGAACTCCAGCTTCATTAGTTACTTGCTAATATTGGAGGGGATTGAGGGGCTTTTGGATGATCTACATCAAAAATTGTTCTGCCTGGATTATAGGACATGCTACACTTCCTATAAACCTATTCTCTCACTATCTCTGTAAGGTCTCCCCCTTCCTGAGGGCTTCCACTAAAACATATGTAGTCCTTATTCAGTCTCATTTTCTCTCTGAGAAAACCATCCAAATGCATATACATGTTCTTTTCTGAGTAACAGGGAGCACATTAACCTTTTGAAATAGAAATAGCAACTTGAATTAAATAGGAAGATATTTACCAATTTAACATTTTGCATGTTCCCTATGATATTTATGTAACTGATATTCAACTTTTTACTAATTTTATAACTACTATTTTGCATAGTTTCTTTTATCTCACTGGCATCTCTTACACATTGATAGATTTTTCCTTTTCCTCTGATTTTACTCCCTTTTAATGTTCACTTTAGATTTTGACATGCTTGCTCTGATTTTCTTTCTGCAAAACCTTTCCTTTTTTACTCTGTATCATTAACAAAATACAAAATGCTGTAAGTGTAGTCTTATTTTGATTTTATATTAAACATGAATAAGTGTTAGATTCATGTCATGAAAGACATATATTACACTTGTACAATCTCTATCAAGGAACACATTAGAATAGAATAAAAACAATCCAGTGCTGTTTGCTGTCTACTTCATAGGCATATATTTAATTAAGCTATGCGGCTCCTAAAAATCAAAAATCTTTATCTTTTTCTGTCCTTAAATTAAACTCCCTGTGCTCTACAATGACCAAAACAAATAATCTATGACCTACAAACAAGACACTTGCATTCCCTAAAGATTTACTTCATCTTCTCCTCTAGGTTATACATCTTTGAACCTCTCTTTTCTGTAACGACCTTCTGGTGCTCATTAGCATGCTGATTACCATTAACACAGCTATAATGCAGCAATTTTCTTGGTGTATGTCGAGGAGAAATGCTCATCTGAATGCAGTCAAGGGACAAAATTAACTGCATAAATCTACACAACAAACTGGATCTCATCCAACTTTACATGAGTCTTCCTCCCTCTGCTAGGTGTGACATCATCATCTTGCTCCCTGCTGATGGCTTAATAAGTATCCCCAGGTTCCACACTATTTAATTTACCCCTTCTCTAAATTTTACAGTGTCAGTGATAGCTGACCACCTTGCTGTGTTTTCTCTTAATATATGTTTACCTTTATTTTTTCTTCTGTCTCTCCTAATTAGTCCTCGAGTTATATATACATTTATTAAACAAAGGTTGTACAAATATACGTGTATGTATGTGTATACCTCCATGTCACTACTTCATATTTTGTGAAATGTTTCACAGGGAAATGGAGAAGGACATTTTCTAGCAAATAATATGTTTATGGAAGTAAAATTTTGGCTGAGATATGCATGTTCTGATTATAAAATAATTATTCCGTATAAGAGGTGGTAAATACTGGCCTAAGTATGTTGCTTACTTTGAGTATGAGAGAATAACTTCTCCTGGGAAAAAAAATAGAACAGCCTCATAACTTGATCTAAACTTTGTTTCAAAATTACACAAACACAAAATCTGATAATTTTTGTCACAGGGTGGTGTGGTGCACTGCAGAAGAAAGATTCAGGCAATAAGAACTTATTTAATTCAGTCAAAGGCAGAGGGCTTTTTCTAAATACTGTAATAAAAAACAGTAAACCTCCACAGTTCTCTATATTTACATAGATCTTACTTTAATTCTGTTATCCTTAACTAGTCTAATTTGTTATGAGGGGATTTAGTTCTGAAAGAGGAAACAGAACTAAGAAACATACCGGCTTTGGATGAAAAAGAGGAGATATCTAAAGAGAGGGAAAATGGGGCAGGAAAAACAATAACTGGCAAACAAGGAAGTCACTAAAAAAAAGAAAGAAAGGAAGAAGTGAATTGAGATACAGACCAGAAGGAGTGCAAATCAGACGGGAAGGAGGAGAGAACAAGAAGAAAGAATCCTACTGAAGGGTACCATGGTCCTGTCACCTGATGTTCAGGGAGGGGAACTTGTTGGGACACTTAGTCTTTCCTGTTGACTTTAGGCTCAGGTTTCCTGGGGCAGAGAAGGACAAGGCTCTCATCCTAGCTCTGAGTAAGGACTTTGCAAGAATATGCATCCAGATCTGGGAAATGGATAGTTTCCTGTGCCTCATGATTAAGATAAGGCTTAATCATGTGAGTTGAATAGTGGGGAAGAAAGAAGCCATCAAGGAAGTGTATTTGTAACACAAAAAAGTCTTGTCCTCTTCCCTCCTTGTGCAGGGCACATCCCTTCTCTCCAGTCCTACGCTCTCAGGGGCTGCACTGCACTCATAGAATCACAGAATCACAGAATGGCAGGGGTTGGAAGGGACATCTAGAGATCAACTAGTCCAATCCCCCCATTAGAGCAGAGTCACCCAGAGCAGGTTGCACAGGAACGCGTCCAGGCAGGTTTGAATATCTCCAGAGAAGGAGATGACTCAGCCTCTCTGGGCAGCCTGTGCCAGTGCTCTGGCACCCGCACAGTAAAGTTTTTTCTTATGTTTATATGGAACTTCCTGTGTTCGAGCTTGTGCCCGTTGTCCCTTGTCCTGTCACTGGGCACCACTGAAAACAGTCACTGCACTGTTCTGCCTTTAGCAGAAGCAATGTTTAGAGGTGTTTCTATGATCGTATGATTATACTATGGATGTCATCTGGACTTCTGCAAAGCCCTTGACACAGTCCCCCACGACATCCTTCTCTCTAAATTGGAGAGTTATGGGTCTGCTGGGTTCCAGTCCCCTCATCATCTTAGTAGCCCTCTGCTGAACTCTCTCCAGTAGCTCCCTGTCTCTCTTGAACTGGGGAGCCCAGAACTGGACACAGGACTCCAGATGGGGCCTCACCAGGGCAGAGTAGACAGGGAGGATAACACCCTTCAACCTTCTGGCCACACTGCTCTTGATGCACCCCAGGATACCATTGGCCTTTCTGGCCACAAGGGCACACTGCTGGCTCATGGACAGCTTGCTGCCCACCAGGACTCCCAGGTCCCTTTCCTTGGAGCTGCTTTCCAGCAGGTCAGCCCTCACCTGTACTGGTGCCTGGGATTGTTCCTCCCCAGGTGCAGGACTCTACACTTGCCCTTGTTGAACTTCATCTGGATCATCTTTGTCCAGCTCTCAAGCCTGTCCAGGTCACACTGAATAGCAGCACAGCCTCCAGGTGAATCAGTCGCTCCTCCCAGTTTTGTATCATCAGCAAACTTGCTGGGGCTACACTCTGTCCCTTCATCCAGGTCACTGATGAATATATTGAATAAGATTGGACCCAGAACTGACCCCTGGAGAACACCACTAGCTACAGGCCTCCAACTAGACTCTGCATTGTTGATCACAACCCTCTAAGCTGTGATTCAGACAGCTTTCAGTCCACCTCACCATCCACTTGTCTACCCCACACATCCTAATCTTACTTATGAGGATGCTGTGGGAGACGGTGTCAAAAGCCTTACTGAAGTCGAGGTAGACAACATTCATTGCTCTTTCCTCATCCACCCAGCCAGACATCCCATCACAGGAGGCTATCAGGTGGGTCAAGCATGATTTCCTCATTGCTCTTTCCTCATCCACCCAGCCAGACATCCCATCACAGGAGGCTATCAGGTGGGTCAAGCATGATTTCCCCTTGGTGAATCCATGTTGACTATTCCCAATAACCTTCTTTTCCTCCACATGCTTGGAGATGATGTCCAGAATAAGCTGTTCCATCATCTTTCCAGGGATGGAGGTGAGGCTGACTGGCCTGTAGTTCCCTGGATCTTCCTTCTTGCCTTTTTTGAAGACTGGAGTGACATTGTCTTTCTTCCAGTCCTCAGGCACATCTCCTGATCTCCATGACTTTTCAAAGATGATAGAGAGTGGTTCAGCAATAACATCTGCCAGCTCTCTCAGCACTCGTGTGGGCATTCCATCATGGCCCATGGATTTGTGGGTGTCCAGCTTGGCTAAAAGATCTTTAGCCTGATCCACCTCAATCAAGGGAAAGTCTTCCTTTTTCCAGACTTTCTCTCTTAACACTCTTATGTTTTGTCTGTGAAAGAGAGGAGACAGGTGAAGAACAAGGAGGAGAAAGCAAAGCATGACTTCAGCAGTGCAGTAGTATTACCTCCTGATAAGCCTCTATTGCATCATGACACTCTTGTGGTGTTAGCATAACTTCTGTGAGCAGGGACCATAATTCACACAAATTTAATAGACTCCTTGCAGCAGGATCTGTTATAAGTGCACCAATCCTGGCAAATGTTTTTTCAACCTGTTCTTAAAAACTTCCATTGATGGAGCTCTTACAGCCTCCCTAGGCAACTTAAACTACCACTTTACTGCTAGAAATGTTTCCCAGGTGTCTAACTGGAATGTCATTAATTTAAGCCCATTAATCCTGACCTCTTTCAACATCTTTTATATAGTTTAAAAATATTACTATGTCTCTCCTCATTTTTGTCTCTACTTCAAAACTCAGCTTTTCCGATAAATGTTGCTATTCATCTACCCAGAATATTAGCAGTCAAGGGGAACAACAGGTGGGAAATTTAAAAAAAAAAAAAAAAAAAAATCATGAGTAAAATAGACACCACTGAAATTTTGTGGGATGAGTTCTGTCTTATGAACTATAGAAGCATAAGCTGGCCAGTGTGCCAGATAAAGGTAAAGCAAAGGAGTGGATATCTTCAAAAAGGTCTTCAAATCACAATTCAAAGAACAGTGGATGAGCATGTTTTCCTACTAGGAAAACTCTGGCCTTCATTCATAGGAGTTAAAGATGGGAAATCTTTAATTGTATAGCAGCAATTTGGGGGGGAGGAGGTGGAGGGAGTAATCTCAAAATAAAGAATGATAACAATATTCAAGTTCTTGAGAATCCAAACATCTTTCAGATCTTTGTTCTTTGCCAAATTATGTTGAAACTAGCAACACAGAATCATAGAAACTGGTCAATGGATTCAGAGATATACAGTCAAAGGAACACATGCCCGTACACCTGGTTTCCTTAAGAAATCATCAGCATCACCCTTCCCTAAACAAGAGGAGCATGGAGGTCCACTAACTCTATATAAAGACATCTGTATCCACCTTAGTCATGGTGGGATCTCATAGTTAAAGGAGAGAAACAGACTTTTCCCTTGGGATGTGATTTCTCTCACCTATTCATGGACTACTTTGTGGTGACGTGACTCATTCTCTCCTTCGAAGTACCTCTTTCTTTCCAGGAACAGAAAAGGAAGGTCAGACAATAAGCTCCACTGTAGATGTCTGCAGCACATTAGGTAATGTGAATTCCTCGTGAACTATGTATTTAGGCTACCTTAGTCTCCATTTTTTGTCCACACAAGAGAGAAAGTCAGAAAAGGGGCCCTGACTTACATTGTAATTAAACCTTTGATCAGTTCATCACTATGTTGGAGGAATCACCTTTACATTTGATGTCCATAAGACAAAAAGTCTTCAATTAGATATATTCATATGAGAAAAGTATCAATGCAATGACAACCATATCTTTGGAAATGAAGTAACTGGTTATGTCATCATTTAGGGATTATACAATGTTAATCTTATTGTCACCTTATTAAATCCATCCATTTTTTATTTTCAGTATATGAAGAAAATATCTTTATTGAACTCTGCAATATCTAGGAAAATCTCCAGTTGTGCTTTCCCTAGTACTTACTAAGAAATATCTTTCTGACCAGCTAATAAAGTTATCTACTTACCTGTTCCTGTTCTGCTTAGTGAAGTTCAGGGTTTCATTAGATTAGGAAGTTCATAGCAGTTTCTCTTTTAATTTGATGCAAATTCATCTGATTATAAAGAACTCATCTGCTGTAATAAAAGAGTGACAAGGCAGATGCAGTAATAAAAAGGATGGGGTTTTCTGGTAAATATAAAATGGAAACAAGATCAGAAAAAAATAGAACTTCTTTAATTTTTTTCCAAATGTTGTTAACATGTGTCGTGTTTAACAAGAAGTGTGAATATCTTATTTTTTCTGACTAATGACTGACAGCCAGAAGGTAATAAATTCACTTGTTGTTGATAATAACACTGACAAAGAAAAACAACAACCAGTTTAGTGACCTGTATGAAAAATCAGAGATCGGTATCGTATTAAGTCATCTAGAAACAAAAGTCCTTTAAGCATTTTCCAAACACAGAATGTGGCAACAGGAGGATGCTGCTGTGGTGATGCATTCTACACCATGCTGTCAGATGAGAAGATTACAGAGTAATCTTTTATTCTAGTTCCTATGTGATTTGAGTATAAATTAAGATCTCATGAAAGTATAGGGTATCTAAAGCTCAGGTGAGGTTACCCCTACAGTAAAGGTTGTAAGACTTGGTTCCCAAGGACCCTTGCTGTATGCCTGTCTATGTAGCCCTGCTGTATATCAAGACGAAGCCAAAGGATCTACAGCAGCCTCATTTGTACCTTGGCTTCCAAGGGATGGAAATTCCACACCAGGCTGGACCAGAGTACAGCTCACAGGAAGGAACCAGAGGGAACTGTAGCTTGAATCACGTCCTTCGCTGTAAACTCACTTGCGTTTCTGCTGAAGTGATAAAACTGAGGGAAGGGGAAAGTCTTCTCTCTCCAAATTAATTTATCATGGAGCTCCGGAGGCTGTGATCCTATGTATTCCCTGATTTTAGAAAGCGAGATCAAACACCATAAAACAGAAGGGGATATCAAAAGTTCAGGGGCAAGCTGAGTATTAGGATCAAAAGAAGAGGAGGAAAATGCAGTCATACTTTACTTTTACAATGACAAAAACAAACACTAGTGCACATGTGGTAACAGGGAGAAAAAGGCACTGCTAATGGCAATCAGCTCATCCTACTGGTCCAAAGAATCCTAATTATTACATTTGGAAAAAGCTGTACAATACTCTGGAGGACCCAATTACAGCAAGCTCAGCAAAAGTGTCTGCTGGCAGCTTTTCTGTCAGAGCCACTGCGGAGTGCAGCTGAGGATACAGTATTATCGACACCAGAAGACAAATTCAGCAAAAGATTTGGGTGCCTGATCCCAGAAGTGGAGGGTGAGCCAGAAAAGCCTGCAGAAACCACAGAAGTGTCTGAGACATTAAGATGCTCGTGGTTTGGCCATAAAATTTACTTGGGGGACTAAAGTCTATTGCCTGGGCATGGCTGAGCATCCAGGCATCATAAACTCATTGAGACTTCACCAGTTGCATTTCCTCTGCTTAAGTCCCTTGCTGAGCTTGACGTGTCAGATGCTGGATCACAGCGGATACACAGTAGCAACCCTGAAATCCGCAGTCACAACCACTCTCTTTCAAAAAATGTGCATTTCTCCCTTCCATATAATAAAATAACTCTTACACTACTAGTTTAGAAACTTGGAGATCTTGGTTTAACCTGAGCTTGGCTTTACGGTGTGCAGCCTCATATCCTGTATGTGTGGGACATACAGGGAAGGGAGAGCACAGGTCTTCTTCAGTCACGCTGTTGAAACTGTCCTGCTCCACAGAAAAGTTTTCAGTGATTTGTAGAAAAGGAATAAAGAAGAAGGAGGAAGAAAGCAGTAGCGAGAAGATGATGCCATTGCCTACGTCCTCCTCCTGGAAGTACAGTAGGCTATTTCATCCTCCCAGAGGACAGGCTTCCCAGAAGATGCAAACTGAGTAACGCCTGCTCTATTTATGCCAGTTAGACTGAGCAAGAGGTAGTTACCAGTCTGGGCAAACTGGTTCTGACATGAGTAACTTCTTGCCTATGAGATGATTTCTGATTTTAGCTTAATATTAGATGTTTTTATTTGTTGTTGAAGAAATAAATCACTTTTGGAGGTAGATAAATAAAGTGGATCTAAGAGTCCTTGTTTTTGTCCTCCTTATTGCCATCTGGAATATGACATGCACTTCCACATCGTATGAAGAACAGCAGCTACCCTGACCAGTACTGGGGTACAGCTGGATTGTGATGCAGAAGAAAAATGTTCTTCAGTCTCTAGGGCTGAGCTCCTTCATCCCTGATAGCCGTGCCCAAGCTGCATCTCAGCCTGCCCAGTCCTATCTCCAGACCGTCATTCCAGGTACTCATTCATTCAAAAATAAATGGATCCCTGAAGTGTTTCTGTTTCCTTCACTTCACACAGACCTCACCAAGTGAGGATTACTGTGCCTTGAAGATCTGCTGACATAAAGCAGGGCAAGTCAGCATTTCTTCAGAGGAACATCCGTGTTGTGCATTGATCTTGTACATATGCATCCTACAAAATATCTTCTCTCTCTCTTTCCCTACTCAGCAAAACCAAATCTTAGCCTTTTTTATTATTATTCTGATGAAGACATACACAGTTAAGATCTCATTATTTATTAACAATTTGTTTAATTTCCTTCAAATCTGGTGGGAAATTCTACCTCAGATGCAGACCTCATATGACACTATGAAGTGGATATATATATA
>KL272689.1:0-33892 GCA_000699545.1 Podiceps cristatus
GGAAATAGTACAATAGAACTTGTATTGTTTGATATAGAGACATGTCTACTTGATATAGACATACCTTTTGTGGCAAATCATAAGAATTTTATTCACTCCCAGTACTTGTCAATTTTTTTCTGCTCCAAATTGCTGTGAAGACTTAATTTCTCATGCACAAAGCTTAAAGCTACAGAAATGGTGAGATACTGTCTTTATTACTCAGTCACCTTACATGTATGGCAACTCATTCCCAATTCCCTGTCTAAACGGGCATTCATGAAAGCGTCAGTAGCCATTAGCTCAACACAAGAGTAAATTGATAGAGAATCCTGAAAAAGTAAAAGCTATCTAAGGATAACTGTAATTGTTCTTCTTGACTGTATAATCATGCTCTGCCTGTTTCCTCATAAACCTGAGGAAACAATACTTTCTCTAGCAGAAGAAATCAAAAGCATTTAGTTCTTTGTATATCCTGTATCGTGAAAATTTCAGGAAAGAAGGGATGAGGGGGAACAAGTGGCCTCAGGGGTCACAGCTTTCCAAAAGATCCTGGAGTCGTATGTGTTTTCACAGCAGTGAATGAGGATTGTTCCCCTATTAATGGTAGTTACAGCTAAGTCTAAATCACTGCAAGTCCAGCCTTTTTACTGGTTTATCCCTATATATATTTATATCTTTGTCATACTCTTAAAGGTGCCTTTTAAAAACGAACACCTTTTTCAGTTTAAAATGCAATAGTGTGGTATACATCTCGATTACAGAATAATCGAGCTATTTTAGT
This sequence comes from Podiceps cristatus, assembly GCA_000699545.1. NCBI lineage: Eukaryota > Metazoa > Chordata > Aves > Podicipediformes > Podicipedidae > Podiceps > Podiceps cristatus. The sequence goes on from KL272689.1 coordinate 764, forward strand.
TATGAAATTCATTTGAAGCTCACCAGTCGTTGCTGCTGTGGTAAGCCCGGCCCAGTTGCTTGCTTAATCCTCTGCAGCAGGATGGAGGTGAGAATCAAAAGGGACAGGGAAATACCTTGTTGTTCACTTAACAAATGAAGGGGCTGGGGAGAAAGCAGTCACTTGCCACCGGCAGATGGATGCCCGGCCAGTCTACAAGCAGTGGCTACCTTGGAGAAACCTTCAGCCCATTGGTGTCAGCTATCCCCTTCCAACCTCTTGCCCGCTGCCTTGGCACCGTACAAGCGCTGTTCAGCAAAAGCTAAATGCTGGTGCATTATCAGCACCGGTTGGATCACAAATCAGGAAGCACTACATGGGCTGCTATGCAGAAAGTTAACTCCATCCCAGCCAAACCCCCAGAGTGCAACCACACTCTGCTGCTTTTTCCCTACTAATACCTGAAGCAGGTGCGTTTAAGAGGCGTCAGAAATGGATTCATTGCTTTCTATTAGGCCAAACTGCCTGTTGGTGTTAGATATGTATGGAAATGTTTAACTTGGATTCTGAGGATTCCAATAAGAATTTCTGAAAACAGTTGTTACGCCATAAAATTCACTTACTGCTTAGAGTAACAACAGACTTGTTAGTGGTTACTTTTTAATTATTTTATTTTCTTATTGTAGATTTATCTGAGGCAGCAAGATAAAACAGCTAGTATTAATCAAAATGTTCGCATCGCCAAAATGTCTCTCATTGACCTGGCAGGATCAGAACGTGCCAGCGCAACAAATGCCAAGGGGGCTCGTTTTAGAGAAGGAACAAATATTAACCGCTCCCTGCTCGCTCTTGGAAATGTCATTAATGCCTTGGCAGATCCAAAGGTATGTGTTGTTTTCTCATGCAGTCTTTGCCTCCTAATGAAAACATTTTTTAAAATGGTCACCTCTCATTGAGTAATGAGTATTACATTTTGTTGATGCTTCCCACACCATGGTTTTTCTTTGAGATTTTCTTGTGGGTTTCCACCATCATCTCTGTGCTAGCTGGAAGATAGTCCCAGTGGGGCTGAGTTGTCAAAAACAGTGTGCAGCTACCCAAGGATAGTGTCAAAGAGGAATGCACCTGCTTTTCTTACCTATCTTTTTTAATATCAAGCATATGTAGAGAAGATTGCATGAGTAACTAAATAGCCTTGTAAGGACAGAATTTTCCAGAGGTTTATGCCCTTTAATCTTAGGGGAGGAGGCTTTTATAGGAGAAAACACCACCTATCCAAAGTTGCTCTTTGTACCGTGACTTGAAGATTCTGTAGATGTGATTACACAAAAAAAAAAGCTTCACAAAGCAGACTTTGGGTTGCCTGGAAAGGTTGTGGAATCTCCATCCTTGGAGATACTCAAAACCCAACTGGGCATAGTCTTTGTCAACTAACTCTAGCTGACCCTGCTTTGAACAGAGGGATTGCCGTAGATGGGTCTTGAGATGTCCTTCCCAACCTCAGTTATTCTGTGAATTAAAAGTAGCTTAATGTAGTCTACCTTTTCTGTTAGTTAGAAAAGTTCCAAGGCTGTTTGCTATGTTTTGTAGCATTGTTGAAATTCTAAAATGACTTTGGGCAGGTGAATATTTAAAGTACAGTTGCCTAATCCATAAAAATGCATGTAACTTTCTAGAGCAAGAAACAGCATATTCCTTATCGAAACAGCAAGCTTACTCGTTTATTGAAAGATTCTCTCGGAGGAAATTGCCGAACAATAATGATAGCTGCTGTTAGTCCATCTTCCATGTTCTATGATGATACATATAATACTCTTAAGTATGCAAACCGAGCAAAGGATATCAAGTCTTCTGTAAGTATGTTGGTATTTATTGATATTTTGTTAAAGTATAATAATTTAGTATTAAGAGAAGTTATTTCTTTTAGAATATTATAATTTCCTTCACTTTTGTCTCAAAATTTTGTTCAGTTACTTCTTCTTTCTTACATTCAACTCTTCATCTGAGTGATAGATGTACAGAGTAGATACTAGCCCTGGCCTAAAAGCAACATAGCTTCATTAATGGGATTATGCTGTCAGTTAGAATTTATTTTGTGAGCATCAAATTTAGAAATAATACTCAGCTGGTAGAATTCACTACTGGTTTTTCATTATTTTACTGTTACTTTCTCAGAACTGTAAAGCATACTAAAGAAATGTCTGAGCAGTTGTACAAGAGCCAGTCCAGGTTTGTTACAGGTAAAATTCAGCTGGAGCCAAGAAGCTCAATGAGATTATATTGATAAATGAAAAGCTAGTGGGGTGTCCTGTCTTCTGCTGTCTATTATTCTGGGGTTTTTTTCATAATCCTTTGTCTTGCAGCTCCTAATTTCTTTTATGTAATATGGGGTTGACTGTAGTTTCCACTTGTTGCATACTGAAAGATAGCTTTTGTAATAAAATGCACAAGATATGCATTAAATAGTAAAACCAGTCTGAATAAATGCAAAATGTGCGTGCACATGTAAATATAATTGGGTTTTGTTGTTCTGCAAAGGGAAATGATATGGCCATGGGTATGCAACAGATGACTGCAAAAGCTGAGAGTCATATTTTTATTGTGCAAGTCAAGATTTTACTCATCCCTTTCCTCATAATATAGTGCAAGTGATAATTGTGTACTACTTACACACAGTGTATTTATTATACAGGAAAACATGAAGGAGCCTTCTTAAATTCTAACTTGTTTCTTTCTTTCTTTAACAGTTGAAGAGCAATGTTGTTAGTTTGGACAGTCACATAAGCCAGTATGTTAAAATTTGCAATGAACAAAAGAAAGAGGTATGTAAAAAAAAAAAAAAAAAAAAAAAAAAAAACCAACACCAACAAAAAAACAAACCCCCCAAAAAAACACCTATAGTTAAAGGTTTGAAAGACTAATTTTGATAACTTGGAATACAAAAAAAAAAAAAATGTTTACGGGATTGAACCAGTAAGGCAATATTGTCCTAATTCCATTCTCCCACATAGTCTTTTGAAGTAAGAAAAATATTTTGTCTTTTAAGAGAAATATCACTGCCACTTGGAGTTTCAAGACAGAACAAAAAACTGCATTCTAACTAAAATGTAACTTTTTTGGTTTAGATCCTAATGTTGAAGGAGAAACTGAGAGAATATGAAGAAAAGCAAGAAAGCATTTCTGAAAATCATAAAGCTGCAGTACTTTCAAACAATCAGCAAGTGGAAATACAAAGGTAAACTGATCACAACATGATCTTGCTTCAAAACTGGAGTTTGAATGACTTGTAAAAGCATTTGTAAAACAAACTTTCTCTTTTCAATGTTGGTTTCCTCGTTTTTAGCATTGCTTTACTTTGATTAGGTGTGGCTTTGCATAACTGACTGCTTCTTTTCAGAGTAACTTTGTGGTGAATTTCACAAATATCACGTACTTGAGGAAGTATCCTTGTATTAACCTTCTAGGCAAATTATTCAGTAAAGCACTGCAAGATAACCATGGACCCAGACCCTCAAGAAGCTGACATAACTCACTCTGACATCACAGTTTAGATCATCTGTAGTTATTTTCTTATGAAGTTTTTACGAAATTGACAGAAGTGCAGCAATGTCAATATTCTGTGGTTGATACTTATTCCCATTAGATTTTTATTAGAACTGCTGATATTAAAAGTACTTATTTATGACGGGGAATTGGATTTTACAAAAAGTTATGAACTTCATCAGTGCTCATGTGATTTTTAAAATGCTTACGTGCTTGGGTTTTTAAAGCTTAACTTCATTATTGTAGTGAAAATGTTTCATGGGAAAGTCAGGTATTTTTGTCTCAAGGCTGCTGATATTATTCTATATTTATGTGCAGGTGAAATTATACCATTAATAATACAAAAGATTTTAGGACAAGTGTTCTCCTAGGAAGCTCCCAGAGCTCTGTAGGGCTAAGAATGTCTTTTCTACTACCAAAAGCTAAAAATTTTGGAGAAAAATAACGCCCATCTTCAATCGTGTTTGTTTAAAGTACCGTACTGTAATATAGGTTTTTCAGAAGAACTAGAACGGAATGTAAGTTTTATACCTTTCTCAACCTATTTCGAGCTGATATTTAGCAAAATTGCTACGAATTGATTTTAAGTCACCTTGACTTCTCAGATCTGATGTCTGTTGCTATTCTTGTGTTATTAGAAGGATCCCCATGTGAACACACTTTTGAAAACCAAGTGCACATGTATGTATACATATATAAATATACATACACATGTGCAGTGGGAGCTAAAAACGAAGCGGTGATTGTGAAAGGTTTGGTAGCAATAATATTCAATGAAAATTTGTACTTGTGGGAGGTACAGAGCTGGGATAGAGTCATTCACTGAAGTTTTGTCAGGAAGAACACTTGAAAGATTGGTGAAAGTCTGTGGATGAAAAAGAACTGCCAGACAATCAACTGAAAATTCATTGAATAAAAGAATACAGTAAAAAAACCCAAGCAAACAAAACAACTAAATAGCCAAACTGGTTGGTATGTGGGCTGAGCAGTAACCTAACGACAGAAATAAAATGATAAATGTAACAAAATAAGGTACTGTTATATTTGAATGTTATGTAATAAAGAAATACAATACATCTTAAGAACAGGAAAAAAAGTTGAACATAATAGCAACAAAAGCTTCCCAACAGATCTGTCTGTGGAACAGTCTTATTTGGAGAAGTCCACCTCACAAGACTTTTAAAATTAGGCAGAGTCTTTTACTAACAGAAAAGAATCCTTTTCCTTAACAGGAAGCTTATCTTCACAACCCCAAAAATGCGGAAATGTCTTACAAGTAAGAGAAAGTTAGTATAGTTTTGAAGTTATATGGTCAATAAAATGGTCGAGACTTTTAAAATCAAGATGATATGTTTTGGGAAAAGGGACAGTAGAATATTTACAAGGCTCTTTTTTTAATACCTCTAGGAACATGATGCCAAGTAGAATTCGACTGTCTCTTGCATTATACAAAAATTCCGAAACTATATGCTCTAATGGTGGTGTTTCTTCTTACACACCAGTTTAGTTGTTTCCAGCCACCCCTGATGACTAGAACGACACACGTACGCAGCAGGAAGGAGCATATGAATGCCAGCTTTCAGCCAAGCTACTTAACAGGTCATTTTTGTGGCTAGACAGAATGTAGTTTGCCTAAATGACAGCAGCTGCTGCTACAGCTGGCAGGTACTATTTCAGTAGTATCTTTCCTGCAAGGTTTGAGAGGCAGGAACTTGAAGTTGTTCTTTCCACAAAGAGTTTAATTTATGTTTGTAGTTTACTTCCTTCCTGTTGCTTTTATATTTCTTGGTCTCTTTTTCTTCCTGATGTTCCGGTCTTATCTTTGCTGATGTGACAGTCTCTCGCAGGAGTACATGAAAAGTAACAAATTAAAACATGTGATGTATGAATTTGTTGCAGAAGTCAATCCATTCCATAAGAAAGTTAGGTTTTGGTATGAAAGTCTTTATGGATCTGTCTCTGCATATCTCATCACATATTTCTGAGAACTATTCACCTATCTTTGTTAAGTTAACTTTTTTTAATTGGCCCTTTGAATGTGGTATTTTTTTAACCTGGAAAACCTTCTGAGGTGAAAGTAAAAACCTATTTGAAGCAAAATACTCTCAGCTTCATTTTACTGATATTCCAGAGGTTTTAATAAACCTCTCATTCAGTTTATTTAAATTTAATTTCTGAAAGAAGTGTAGGTTTCTAAGTCATGTTGATAGTTCTGTCAGTTTTCCTGCATATTTTTGCACTGTAAGTCTTTACGGCTAATTTAATTTCCTGTGATTTACCTTTTATTTCATTCTATGTATGTGGGAAGAATCTGTCAAGGGCACGGTCTCTAAAATGTCTTTTCAAGATGCTGGACATATTCTATGCCAATATTTGTTGGTCAGAGAATGTTTGGGTTTTAATGTTCTGGAATATCCATAGAGACACATGTAAGCCTATCCCATTCCCTCTAGATATCAGCAGTAAACTGGATGTTTCATTCTCTTCCTCATGAGGATCCTGTCAGGTTCATCCTACTGATGGTATGGGTGATGAGTTGATTTCCCCCACATTCATTTACAGGTTTTGAAGGTATTCTGTTGTCTTCTCCCTTCTGTTTGGGACAGGGTAAAGAGCCTTAACCACAATCTCATGTTTCAGTCTGCCAATGGCTTTTGCATCACTGTTACCTGGAGGAGACTCACTGATTACACCACTTGCTTCTTCGAACCCCGTGGTCATTCCTTCCCCCTCTGTTGCCTAAAGCTTGGAGATGCGTTGTCTGCCAATGATTCAAGCCTTGAGCCTGTTGAGGCAGACAGTGGATGCTGGCTTTGGAACTACCATCGACAGGTCCATGAATTCTTTGAGACTGTATAGTCCAGAGAGTTCTTACCCTGGATATTCTTACAGGATCACTTTGCCATTTTTAAGTGAAGAGAGGGTAGAGATAACTCCATAAGAGTAGAAGAGTGCTTACTGAAAGAGTGAATCCAGCTCAAGGCAGGAGCTTTGCAAAGGCTTCTATACTTGATGCTATATTTGGGACACTGATGATTCTAAGTACATAAAGGGTTGATTTACTGGCAATAGTTCCTCACAATGACTCAGAATCTGTAGCCTCTCTTAAATTATGCTCAGGGTTTTATTGTGAGGGAAATTGAGAGAGGATTTACCTTCATTTCTTATTGCTGTGTTTCCCAGGCAGCTGGGAGGAACCATGTTTCTATGGATACTATGGAGGAAAAAAATTCTCCAACCAGTTGTGCAATATATAATATAGTAGTGCAGATTGTATATATAGTAACCGTGTAGGGTAAGATCTCTGACAGTCTACTGCTGACTATTTTATTCCTTAAAGAAATATTATTTCTAAATTGTGTGTGTTATAGTACACTTTTTAACCTAGACACGATAGCATTCTCTGGATGCTTAACTCTTAAAAGAATTCTTCTCCATAGTTTTAGAAATTTGTTAATTCTGTTTGTTTTTTGAAATGAAAGTAATAAAACACTAGAATAAAAGACTAAAAGAGTAATTCAGACTTTAGACTATGAAATGGAATTGTGACTTCTGAAATATCCTGGCAGGAAGTCGACTACATGGCGAGACTGTCTTTTCAACTTGCTCTCTAGCTGAACTTACATGTTACTTCATAGTATTTTTTACAGTATTTAATTTTATGTCTGTTTATACTAAACTGTATAATGACCTCAAATGGCTATTCTGCATTGCATTTTCAGTATTCAGGAGTGAAGTGAAAAAGTACCACCACTGAAACTTATATTGCAACATGGTAATGCTTCCAAGCTTTCTCCTTATCCTTGTTATTCTGTTTTGCATTGCAGACTAGGGTTAAACAGATCTTGAGGCCATTTAAACATTGGTCTCCTTGGAGAGGAGACCTTAAGCACCTTCTATCACTAGTCCCCCCCTCCCCCATTAGCTTAGTATGTGTTAAAACATGATGCACGTTCTGATTTTTGTCATCCATTAGTGATTAAAAATGTACCACAGAACATCAGAGGAAGCAAATAACTGAAGACTCCTTTGGTTTTCCTTTTTGAGAGACAGCTAGCAGGCTTTTTGAAGGAGACCCTGTGTGTCTATGGCAACAGTAGTCTGATCTGTTTAATAAATTGGTCTAAGAAGTAGAGAACGTAGGTATTTGGTATCCTTTCAAGGCATAGATAAGACTTGTGTGAAAAAGTTCCAGATGTCTTTCTTTTGAATCACAGTGTCATCTTCATAAATACAACAAGGTCTATTTTTAGTGACCCCTTCAAAATTTCACATCATATTTGCAGTTCGGGTACGTAAAACCTTTACTGAAGTACTGATGCTTTATTTGGTGCTCATCCGTAACAAGCTTTACTTTTTTTCCTCTTTTTTTTTAATTGGAATTGAAAGTTCCCCTTGTAAAGGAGACAGTCATATAGTCTTCAGTAGGTAATCTGTTACTTATTCTTATCCATTGGTTCTAATAGATACAAAGAAATCCTTAAAAATGTGTTCACAAGCCGTGAGGAAATCAGAAAAGAATACCTCAAGTTGGAAATGCAACTGAAAGAAAACGCACTGAAGACATATTACCAGAAACAGTGTCATGAACAAATTCAACTGATGTGCTCTGAAGAAAGAGTAGAAAAGGTGAGTTGTCTGTAATGTAATTAAAGGTATCATATCTCTTCACTTTGCTATACTAATGTATGAATTTTGTTTAAGTAATTATATAATTAGTTAACATTTAAATATTCAATTAAAATGGGCTACACTTATTTTTGCTCAGCTAGCATTTTCTGACACTAATACAGAAAATGCTGTAGGAATGCCAGGTGTGCTATCTTTTTTCACACTGCACAGAAAACTGTTGATGTGCTTATTGCTGCTAATTGTGAAAACTTCTCATCTTGTACATATGTAGGCTTGTCATTGTTACTTAAGACCTGACTAGACTCAGGAGGCTCTCGTGGGGCTCTAGTCCAAAACCAAAGCATGTTAATGTATGTATGGTACAGCCATTGAAGCTGTTACCAAGCTGAGTCATCCGTTGTGTTTCACAAGGAAAAGCATTGACCGTGTGCTAAACAAGACGAATTCTTATTGCTGGTGTTTTAAGTTGTCACCAGGATGATGTTTGGATAGCTGCTTAAGGACAGAGTCATGTGAACTGAAATAATTGCATTTAGTTGCCTTGAATTTTAAGAGAAGAATTTGGGGGCAAAGTAAGAACAATTGCTGTTGTGCAGCATTAAATTCTCATGTCTTTCTAGAAGAATGAAAGTATAAATAAGTAAGCATAGTTGGTTAGATAGTATCTTAATTTTTTCTGATGAAAGTCAACTCAAATGAATATGTTTTATGTCGATATGAGGTTGAGGGTGGGGCTGATTTTGCTTAGTCACAGTAACAATCTGTATTTGGCCAAAAATTATAGTTTACCGTATGACTATTTTTTTCGCAGTGATTCACATGAATCTTGGTCCTTAGATAAATGTCAAAGTGAAAATATAACGCACGTTTTTGCTTGTCATTAATGAAGACATTTCAAGTGACTAATGTGTTCTAGAATTCTCTTTTATGCCATAGAAACTCTGAAGTAATATCTTCTATCTGTGCCATAATTTTAAATGCTGCTTACAATGGAGCATAGCTGTGTCTCTATTCATAATGAGGAGCTATACCTTCATACACTCTGTTTCATAAAAATGATTTTTATAACTTGATTTAACTTTGAGTGTTAACAGTGCTGCGCTGAAATGTTGGGTTTGCCATCAGTTAACTTACAGATGTGATTTACTAAGGGTCAAGAGTCACTGTCCTATAAGTATGATGCCTTATTTATTAACAAGAGTAAGTCACTGTAATGGTAAAATTAAATGACCTTTTGTGACTACTTTAGAACATATTGGATTTTAATTTGGAATCCAGTCATTTGATTACCAAAGTGACTGCTTACGTTTCCCTTGCTCACTATAATGCTTCTGTTGTTCACCGTATTTTTATACGTTTGCTATTATCCTAAATGCTCCTGGGTTTTTCTCTCTGTAAAATACACTGTTATGCCACGGGGGTATTTCTGAAAGAGATTTTTTTTTTAAGGAAAAAGTTTTATTTGTAAAGTATTTTCTCATTTTACACCTAATTGTCCATGCTCAGTAACTATATATAATAATTTTCAGCGAGTTAGCACAAAGTAAATGCTATCTTATCCATTCTTGAACAACCTCAGTTTGAACACTTTATTTCAAAACAATAATTTCAGAAAGAAGGAAAACACATGTGAGTTTGTTACCTTAATCTCTATTATTACAGATGTTTTGGGAAAAAAATTGTCATAATTTATCTTGTGAAATTCATTATATCCTGGACCACTAATAAATCATTTCAATTTTCCACATAACTGCAGTTGTTTAGAGCTTTTTTAGAACTTGGATGCTGTCCATTTACAGTGCCTGTTTACATCCTCCTGCCTACTGCCCTTTCCTCCGCTCGTTACCTGTGTTTCTGCATCTGTGGTGGTTTCCTGTTACATGCTAGGGATCAGCTACAGCAGTGTTAGTCAGGAATCCTTTGTGCCAACAGGAGAACATGTACAGAGCATTCCCCTTTGTATGGAAACATAAAAAGTTAGTGTGTGCCACTGTGTTAGTTACCTTTACCGATCTTGCTGAGTTTGAAGAATTCTACTCAGTTAGACCTATTTTGTCTTGAAGATTTCTGCATCAGTCATGGAATCCGGTTTACTTTTTTAATTTTTCATTCTTAGACATGGCAAAAAACTGCTGGTACTTTGAGGGGCTTTTAAAAAGTATATTAGCTTTAACATTTCTATGTTTCTGATTGCCTCTTTAACATGATTTTTACTGTCTGGAAAAGGAGCATATTCCTGGAAAGCAGTCAGTGTATCTTGGTTTCAGTTTTTCTGCTTACTGCAGTTGCCCATGCTGGATTCAAAAAAGCTTGTTAAATATGTCCCAGTTCTTCAGCCCAGGAGGGACGATTTCTTCTGTTATCTCTTGTAATTTTTTTTTTCCCAATTAAAAACCAGAGTAGCAATCAAGTATCTTGTGTAGGACTACATGTGCTCCAGAGGTGATGTACAGCTAGCATGCATAACCCTATTTTTTTCTTTTGTAGCACACTGATGTAGCATGTCAGTTGTATGAGGTTCAACAAGGCCAAGTGTCGTATCCTACACTTGGTTCACAACCCCAGGCAAACACTACAGGAGCGATCATCACCCTGTACTTGGCACTGGTGAGGCCACACCTCAAGTACTGGGTTCATTTTTGGCCCACTCATGACAAGAAGGACGTTGAGGCGCTGGAGTGTGTCCAGAGAAGGGCAATGAAGTTGGTGCAGGGTCTGGAGCACAAGTGCTGTGAGGAGCGGCTGAAGGAACTGAGGTGGTTGAGCCTGGTGAAAAGGAGGCTGAGGGGAGACCTTATTGCTCTCTGCACCTACCTGAAAGGAGGTTGTAGCGAGGTGGGTGTCAGTCTCCTCTCCCAAGTAACAGGTGATAGGACAAGAGGAAATGGCCTCAACTTGCACCAGGGGAGGTTTAGATTGGATATTAGGGAACATTTCTTCACTGAAAGGATTGTCAGGCACTGGAAGAGGCTGCCCAGGGAAGTGGTGGAGCCACCATCCCTGGAGGGATTTAAAATATGTTTAGATGGGGCACTTAAGGATGTGGTTTAGTGGTGGACTTGGCAGTGTTAGGTTAACAGTTGGACTTGGTGATCTTAAAGGTCTCTTCCACCCTAAATGATTTTGTCCTTTCTTCCTGGAAGCCTATGGGATGGGTTGGGATGCTGTCAATACCACCTTCAATCCTAAGCCCTCTCCTGCACTGTGTAGAAGTTGAAGTATGCAAAACAATGTTTGGATTTCTCTGCTTCAGCACTCCTGAAAGCTCTCCCCTAATCTAAGTGGTCAGAGGGAACCATTGTGAGCTTTAGTCGACAGGTAACTCTTCCTACTGGTACTTTCCCTAAGGAACTGGTCATTTAGAAAGTGACTCTGTCTATCCTGGATCCTCTGTCATCTTAGCAGATAAGATAGTCTAAAGAGAAATCAAAGTGAAATTCTGGCCGGAATCTAGTCTTTGACCTGGTAAGTTGCGATCCTGATCGCAGTGAAAGTAGCTAGCAACACCTGGTAGGGTCCATTCCACTTTTCTCTCAATAGATCACCTGAAAAATTCCTAACATAAACCCAATCTCCAGGGCTAAATGGGTGTATTGGGTGATCTAACCCTTTAGCTCTAGCTCCCAAAACATTTTTACTATTTTTTTCTAATTGTTTCCCTAGACATAACATAGTTTTGTAAATACTGATTTCCCAACTAGTTTAAATCTTCCCCTTGACATTTGGTCTGGAATGGTCTCCCATATAGTATCTCAATAGGGCTCAAATTTTCTTTGGTCCTAGGTTTTATATGTATTGGAAGTAGTGCAATAGGTAGTGCTTGATACCAATACAAGTTTGCTTCTTGACATATCTTTGCTATTTGTTGTTTTATCATGTGGTTCATTTCTCCTACTTGCCCGCTGGCTTGTGGTCTGTAGGGTGTATGTAATTGCCAATCGATTCCTAACAGTTTGCTGACCTGTTGTACAACTTCTACACAAAAATGCGTACCTCTGTCTGATGAAATAGTTGTTTGTACTTCGAATCGGGGTATAATTTCATTCAGTATTTTAGTTATCTCTCTTGCTCTGTTTGTCCTACAAGAAAATGCTTCTGGCCATCCTGAGAAGGTGTCAGTAAGTACCAATAAATATCTATACCCCCCCTTTTCTTGGAAGTTCATAAGAATTAATTTGCCAATGGTCTCCTGGTACGCTTCCTTTTCCAATACTTCCTAATTGTAACCAGTTACCTGTATTGGGGTTATTCTTTAAACATATTTCACATTGCTGGATCACTTGCTGAACTGTAGTGTACAAATTTTTCCCTATTAATTTTTGGTTTAAAAATTTATACAAGGCATCTGCTCCCCAGTGTGTACTGTTGTGTTCTTTGCTCTCCATACGTGTATGGCAGGAATTATAATTCTTCCATCGCTCAAGTGGGCCCATCTTCCTGAGGGAACCTGCCCTCCGAATTCCTTTAAGTTCTTTATCAGCTTTAGAATATTCAATGTTTTCTTGGTTATCTAGGCTCTCACTTCTATTATCTGGGATTAAGGTTAAAATCTTCTGCATTATTCTGTCTATTTGCCTCACAGTCATCCAATCTATTACCTCTTTCCTGGTCAGTGTTATTGTTCAGGTGTCCTCAGCAATGCATGATGGCAACTTTGGCAGTTGTACTCCTTCCAACAGGCGAAGAATTTCTTCAGCATATTTAATTTGTTTTCCTTGTGCTGTCAGTAGTCCTCATTCTTTCCAAATTGCTTCCAACTCCAAAGGCATATTTGGAATCTGTCCATATATTTATCTTTTTCCCTATTGCTAATGCCAGAGCTCTAATCAGGGCAATAATTTCAGCTTTTTGGGCAGATGTTCTAGCAGGTAGTGATTGAGATTCAGTTACTTTACTTACTGTTCTTGCCACATACTCGGCCTTTCAAACTCCTTGTCGGACGAAGCTACTTCCAGCTGTGGACTACGAGTCCTGTACATCTTCCAGAGGATGCTACCTCATACATATCCAGCTCACTGTTGCTAGTTTTGTGCCTTTTTGTTGTCAGATTTCAGAGAAGCTACGGAAGAATGTTGATGCTTGAAGATAGAGGGCTTTCCTTTTGCCAAATGCTTTATTCTTTATAGCTTTTTTTTCTAGGACATACTGCATTAGGAAAACAAAGCAGATAAAATTCCTTCCTCATGTTCATGCTTAAGTTACTGGAAATTATTAGGTTATGTTTTATCTAGAAGTGTGTTTGTATGTGCATGTGTAGATTTCCAGTCTTTCCAACTTAAGATAATTATGGCCTGGAACAGAAATTGCTCAAATCCTTTCTATTATTCTTTAAAGGAATAATCAATCAAATGATTATATTCCCTGTTACAAGGGCTTCCAGGAAAAAAAAGTCTGAAAATGTTTAAATATAATTTAGTAATGCCTGTAAGGAGAATGTGCTACTTCACTTTTATTAAACTGGTCAAAAATGAAAAATGCTATGCCCAGTTGAATATAAAAGTATGGGAAAAAATCTTTTTTAAAGTAGAGATTCTTGTGAACATCATTTGAAAGTTTTCCCTTTAAATGCTGAATTTTAGGCCACTTGCAAGCGGGATCAAAGGCTTGCAGTGCTTAGGACTCGCCGCATACACATGCAGAAGAAGAAAGAAGAGGAGATTGAACGTTTTGAGGAAAATACCAATTGGCTGCATCGTGTTGAAAATGAAATGCGCCTTCTGAGTCAAGATGGGTGTATTCCAAAGGTAAAGTGCCTTTTACTTCCAGGGTAGATTTCATGCATTGTAGGCAACATCTGACTATAGTTAAGAATAGATTTCTCCCTCCCCATCTTGTTTCTAGTCATGGCTTCTGCTTTAATTCTTTCAGGATGTCTTAAAATTATAAGGTTAGCTGTTTCCGTTCTGGCCTAGAAGTACTTCATTGTTTATGCAAGTATTCCTTGTTCATGAACGTATATGGTGACATACAAAAATGCATGCTAGAGGGGAATAAGTACGATACGGCTGAGCAGTTCAGATGGCTGCCAGAGAGCTGATCCTGCTCTTGGCCATACTCTTCTTGCCTTTACAGTAGCTACTGATGCTCGTCTAACCATGTGACAACCTAATTCTCAGCCTGGCCAAAAAAACCCTTCGTTTTTGGAGGGTGCTAGGGGAGGAGTGGGAGGGAGGAAAGAAGTGGGAAGTTGTGTTCTCTGCCAAGTTTTAGCAAGTAGAGTCAGCTCAGTGCAGCCGCAGACAGGAGCTGGCAGAAGGGAAGGGATGAAGGTCTGTGCAGGAAGAAGAGGAAAAGAAAGGTGGGGAGTCGTTCCTCCCTGCCTTTTAGTTTCAGCCAGCAAGTGGAGTGGCTAAAATGATAGCGTAATGAGCATTTATATGACTCATTTAATGGAATATATTTCAATACCTGCGTTTTTATTGGGATGTCTAAAATTTGTTGATACCATAAGAGAAATTAACTTTAAGATATTTCAAACAACATACTGACATCTCAAGAAGATGACTGAATACAGTGAAGACTTGTCCTAGACAACGTCACTGAAATTCAGATATGGAGCCAAGTACACAGGAAAGGAGGCAAGCATGGGTTTGGGTGTGCATAGATAATCATACGTGTGTGCCTGGTGGATTCATAACGCTAATTACAGCACACCCACTGTTGGTCAAAGGAAATCTACAAAGCAATATTTATGCATCTAAATAAGAATCAAACAATTCATACTTTTCTAACATAAAACTTTATGATATAATAATATAGGTTCACTCCATCTTTACTTTTTAATGTAGGATAAATTAATATTATTTTTGTTTACAGTTTAGTTTCTAACTTTTGGGTTCATGTCCAGTTGTTTGATTTTTTTTTTCTTTTTTTTTTTTTTTTCTTCCTTGCTAATTTCACAAGGAACTCTCTAAAGATCTGCAGTGTTGTCATTTAAACCTAGAAGTTAAGGACCTGAAAGCCCAGACTGAGCACATGTTATCTCTGGTATCCCTTCAAGATCAGCATTATAAGCAGACAGAAAAGTAAGTATAGTTTCATAGCAGGCCTGATAAAACTTCCATTATGACATTTGTAACTTGAGGTGACGTATCTCTCAAACTTAGTTTTAGCTGAAATGGAAGCAAGATTTTTCTCAAACTTTTTTTTTTTTCTACGATAGAGTTGTGTTTTCTTAAACAAAAAGATATGTAAAATAATCACTTCATAAATCCTGGTCTGTGCCCACCATTGTTTAACAGAAACTGCAGGTATACTCTAGTGTTTCTTATTTCTGTTTAATTTTCTTCTTGGCATGGTTTTTAGAAATTGTTCAATAGATCAAGGTGTCATATTTTTCCTCTTCTGTGTTGAACAGCAGTATTGATTTTTTTATAAGTGTTTGTGTTCTCTTTTAGTTCCTTGCGCTGTAGACATTAATTTCCCTATATTAAAAATTGTTACTGTTAAACTCTTAGATAGCTAGTCAGACTGAAAAAAGCTGAATTTGCAGGTAAGAATCAGCTCTTTTACTGCAATTGATCTCGAAAATGTTGGAGGCTGGTTTTCAGAGTGTGACATAAGGAATGAGAAGTTATTGCAAATCTGTTCAGTAAATTAGTATATTAAAATTACAATTAAATCATTCGGAAATGAAATAATCAGCTTTTCTTCCTCCTTTGGAGAAAAGGCTGTTACTGTAAACATTACAAAAACTAGTACATAAACCTGCAAAACTGAAAGCAAAATTTTTCAAGCTATGTTGTGAGTAATTACTAAGTTTCTTCTTTGGGTTTTTATACACATATCCCTTTCCCTGTTGCTTAAACCTACTGTTTAGTCTTGCAACTGACTCCGCAGTTAATGAATTCCCATGTTCAGATAGAATTCCTAAATTTTCTGTTACTCTAAATCAGGTTTGCAGTTGGGCATGGATCTTAATGTGTTCCTTTCTTTAATTAAAGATCCTAGTATCTAAATTTATTTGGACTAGGCTTCTAATAAGGCTCTATGCACATCTAATTAAGATGTGTTTGGTTTAAACCACATTATTTGGTTTATACTCTCCTTCATTTATCTGATACTTAATTTTAGAAAGTCAGAACTCAATCAGGATAAATGGACTGCATTTCTGTGGTGTTTGAGGGACTGGCAGTCTTGGACACTGAGGAAAAACTATACTTAGTAAACGCTTAGAGTGAAATACATGATTTTGCAAAACAGAAGAATCACCCAATTTAGGTATGAATATTTCCTGTCAGTGTTATGGTACTCCCCAAAAATAAATTAAAATAAATTATACAGCAGAACTTGGAGGTGGGGAGGGGAGAAGGGTAAAAAACCCCTTGTATTCCTAGTAGTGACAGTACTAATAAAGATCAGATTAGTTATGGTTAAGTCATATTTGTCATGCCTTTTGTTGCTTTACAGAGTACTAAATACTTTGCTTCCAGTTCTTCGCAAGCAATACCTGACTTTGAAAGAAGCTGGGTTGACAAATAATTTAACTGAGACTGAATTTGGGGAGGTTGAGCAGCTGATTCAAAGACAGAAGTCAGTAGTTTGGGCTGACCAGACTGAAGAAAAGGAGCAAAATCAGAACCATGAACTAGAGTTGTCAGCTATCTTTGCATTCCCACAACTCGTGAACAGATCAAACACCCCATGCCGTAAGTATTTAATTTGTTCTCTGTTGGAAGTACTTTTAAATGTCTCCTGCAAAAGCTATATGTCATCCATGAACACAGTGGATGCACGCTTCTGCAAATATTGAAGCCAAATGTAAAACTGAGCCTCAGATCCACTTTCTATAAACTATATACCATTCTTAGTTGGATAGAGGAAATAAGTTTACTTTTTCAATGACTAGATGCACTCTGCCAACAGCTAACTCCCTTATTCTCTTGTTCTATCATCCCCCATATATCAATGTTTTTAGAGCTTATGGGTGTTAATTCCATTTGAATCTTTCACATGACATTGATGGAAAAGGCATCATAGTGTCAATAAGTATTATAATTCTGCTAGTGATTTGTAAACTTAAGCAGCTACTACTGTTTTGCACAGTTTGAAGTAATAATAGCCTTGAGGGGGATGAGCTTTCCCGTTCATTACAGGCTGACCTGGAATCAATTTAGTACAATATTTCATAAGTTTAGTTTTCCAAGAATCGAAAGATTCATCATTTCTACCATGGAATTGACTGCTTTGCTGTATCCTGATGGCCGCATTTCTTCCCGTCAAACACTGCAACAGGCTTCCTAGAGAGGTGGTCGATGCCTCACGCCGCCTGTCAGTGTTTAAGAGGCGTTTGGACAACGCCCTTAGCGTGCTTTAACTTTTGGTCAGCCCTGAATTAGTCGGGCAGTTGGAACAGATGATGGCTGTAGGTCCCTTCTAACCAAAATAGTCTATTCTAGTCTGTTCTATGTAGCTGTCTTTTAGCTGTGGAGTGAATTGCCCTGCAGTGTAGCCTGGGTAAAAGGGGCGAAGGATCCTGACCGAAGGTGCTGTTCTGAGGGACGATAGACAAAACCTCAGCCAGATAGCGCAGCTGCTGTGGGCCAGTGCTTGTCTTGTGCCCTGGATAGGCAGCACTCCAACACACCAGGGCTTTCTGATTATAGCTAATAATCCATAACAATGAAAGACACCCACAGGTAACAAAGGAAAAGCAGCTAAATATTCAGCTTCCCAAAAGCTGGTAGGGCATTGACCCCTGGAGCACTTTGAAATTAGTACCCTGCTTCCTTTCACTTTCTTCTTCTACCCAGCTCGCTCTGAGGTTGAGACTTATTCTGCCAAAACCATTTATTACCCCTGTTCTTCAGTGCGTATGTGATTTTTGGCACACGTTTGTATCACTGTTAATCATACCAGATAGTCGATTCTCAGCATTTCACTGTCTGCACTGTGAAGGTCAGACTGTGGTGTGGGTGGGCTGGGCTTTTTTGGTGGGAGCAGTGTTGAGCTGGTTTTAGTTTGGGTGGGGGGGTTTTGGTGTGGGTTTGCTTTGTGTTTTCTGAGAGAAGGAAACAAAAGTTTGCAGACTTGCATGCTCATACTTCCTATTCTGCCCGTGCCAGTAGAAAGAAAATAGAAAGAAATTGAATATGATCTGGGATTGCTGGCAACCTTTTGGAAAATCATAGTAGTGATAAGTATCTGCATTCTGTGGCATTATGTTCGTTAGGAACCACAAAGCTACTGTCATATCATAATGGAAATATATTATACAAAGCTTTCTGACAGACATGAAAATAAAAGGTAGTGGTATTCTTCCTTGTTTTATCTCTATTTTTAAACAAAAATAAGAATACTGTTTTTAAGACTGGCATTCTAGTCTGTTTATTCTGTCATGGCAAAGGAAATTAATCAAGGGTATGGAGGTTGTTTCCTGTCGTAACTCATCTGAGAATTCAAATACTGTAACATTTTATTTTCAGTGTTAGAACACTGGGATCTTAAGTGCTAGCAGTTGTGAATACAAAAATTACCCCATTCTTATGTCAAATCATGGTTTTAGTGTATATATATATATGCCTATATTTTCACTTAAAATTTAAACTGTGAATTAACTGCCTGTAATTTGTAAATTTTATGTTAAAAACTAAAAAATGGCATTTATGACATGTTAAGATTGGATTTGTGGAAGTATAAGTCTGAAGGAAAAAAGAAATAATTTTTCTAAACTGCTTGTAAAGTAAGAATTCAAGACTCATGTGCAGTGAGGTTTTTTTGCTTAGAGATCTGTATTTTATACGTGCAAGGCAAATATGAAGCCACATTCAAAAAAGTATGTGTTTTATATTATAAGCATATTTTTGTTTCTTTGTTTTTTGGGTTTTTTTCCTCTTAAAGGACTTTTTTTTTCCTGGCAGAATAACTAGGAAGAGGTACCCAAATACAGATCCGGTAAAGTGTATATCATCATTGTAATGAATTTTAATTCCTGATGCTAGTAAGTTTCAGTAGAGTTCTTGATTAATCTACTTCTGTTCCACCTTTCTTGAATTTCTGTGTTGTAAGAGGCAAGATGGGTTCTTAATGAGATGAACATGAAAATAACTATTTAAATTGCTCGTGAACTTTTAAGTCATAAACGTTTCACTCCATGAAAATCATTGGACAGAATTTGAGGGGTTGACTTGCAAGTCTTATGTAGAGGTTTTCCAATTATTCTCCTGTTTTAAATGTTGTTGAACTTTATGTTCACCTAAGTAAATGAAGACCATACTTTTTAGTTAAGATTTTTCAGCTGTAAATGATGTCTTTGCCTGAAGATGTTCATATAAATCTTTTGTGGTATTTTTATTTTTGTTTACTTGTTGATCTTTGGAAAAGGAAATAGGAGACGTTTCTTTCACTCCTTTCCCTCTCTAACTAGTTGCAGGAGAAAACATGGCAGAATTCAAATTCTATAACCTTTACAGGAAATGTTATGATAATTTCTAATGAGACAATTTCTAACAAGACATTTATTTATTTTTTTTCTGCTCTTTAGCTGATGGTGTGCTCTTTCCATTTGCTTTTGACTAGCTGTATAAATGTGCTGATACTTTTAGGGAATGTTGCCAGGATTTTTTTTTTTCCAAATTACTGAAGATTTTTAATCTTCACAAAGAATCTACCCCTCTCTCTCATTGACAGTTCAAGTTAATGAGCTAACAGAATAATTTTTCTTTAACACCTTTTTTCCACTCCATACTGCTTGTTAGTATAGGACTTTACTGTACAGCAGGTTGCCATTGTTATACGAAAATTTCTAAAGATAAGTCATGGTACAGAATAAGTGGTACTGCTACTAGGTACTGAAGTACTGAGTACTTGACATTAGACATTTGAATTTGAAATTGAGTTAAAATTGAATTGAGAATTGGCTTTGCATATTGGAAGAAGTTAAAGTTCTAAAAAAATCTATTTTTATAGCTTTGTGATAACAAGTAAACAGGAACAGTAGCAGCTCTGCTCAAAGTAAGCTTTTTACAAACAATATTTTTATAGTATCATTTTCACCTTAATGTAAGCTTACCTAAAATGCTACTGGTGTTGACACAATTATTTCCATACATCTTGGGAAGTGGGGTAGGAAAACTTAAAGAAAACTTAAGAAAAAAACCCCATAAATCAGAAAAAATACATGAGCATGGTAAAATGTGAAGTAGTACAAGGGCAACATAGCAATCAGAAATAGGAAGGATGTAGTAATTTCTTTTTTCCTTTAAAGATGAAATAAATTATTCAAGAATCCAATTCGTCTCCCTAAAGTCATCTCAGAAGTATGCTTGGCAAATCTTCGCAAGAGCTGACCTAAGAACTTAGTGAACAAATAAAAAGGAAGATTTATACAGATCCTTTCACACCTTTGGCGCATTGATATTTTATTATTTATAATTTGTTCAACACATTGGGAAGTAAATACTGTTTTGCACTAAGATGGGGCACACACACACACACCCCCCGACACATTAGCCACAAGTTACACAGTCCATATTTCACATATAATTGCACAGACTTCAACTTGTCGGCAGGAAAGAGCAATGCAGTTCATTTCTTGTGATTTGAGTCTTTTTTCGTGTTATAAGCTGAGCGCAGTATTTTTTTTTTTTAATCTTGCATTTAATATAAATACATGTTGCCTTGTGTTGGTGTCTCAGAAGTTTCTTCTCCAAATAACTGGGGGGGAGGGGGTAGAAAGGTTAATTGGTGGCAATGTGATGGTTTTTCCATATGAAACTAAGTCTAGGCCATCTAAGAGGAAGAGAAAGAGCGTACTAGGTCTGCTGGTAACAAATGTGGTGTATTGCTTTTGAGCCTATGTTACCAGGTATTTAAAAGAATATGTTTTTGAGATAAATTCCCTCTGCAAAAATGAGATGCTACTCATAGAAAACAGATTTGTGAGGCAAAATATAAATTTGTCTTCAGTGTAAGCTTATTAAGTTAATAATTACATATCTTTTGTTGAACTCATGTTTGGAAATTTCAAATTCATTAACAAACTACAAGTTGCTGTTTAGTCACTATGTGTTTAAGATGGTAGTGATGCAGAAAAACATCTATACTTAAAGGAAACTGCTGAATTCTGCATCTCAAAACCTGGGGCACTAATCATTGCAGTAACTTTTTTAATGACACTGTAACCTTTTGCTGGCAGCCCTTTTAGAGGGAACTGTGACATTGTTCAAATGTAAATGAATTGTTATTGAGTGTTTTCATATGACAATGAAAACTCTTCAAGTCACAACTTTTCTGATTAAAAGCACTGTCTCCAAAAGGCTGAAGCAGCTGAATCATTTCTGTAGAACAGGAAAGGCTGTGAAAGCAGGGACTCAGCTTCTCATGGGTTTCTTTGGAATCAGCTACATTCCACTAGCTGATCCTGAAGAAGGAAGTCAAGCTGGAAGTAATTGATGTGGAAAAAGAACCTCAGAGAGTAAAGGGAATGATAGCAAAGGTGAAAGAGTAGGGATTTTATTCCAGGTTTTGTTGAAAGTCTCTTACAGAAAGAAGTTTTGAAAAATATATTCCAAATGTGCTTAGTTTATTGTATGAAGAGATTTTAATATTACCTTGTTATAAGATCCTTTCTGTCTTTCTATTGGGAGTTTGAAAATAGCAAATAATTTAAGCTAAATTCCAGTAGTGTATAAATCTTTTTCTAATGAAGATTTCTTCCTTGGAAAGGTTCTATGTATTAAATAACATGAAGTCATAGAGGGAGAGGAAAAGATCAAGATATTATCTGGCTATTTATTCAACATCTGTTTCTATGGTCAAATTATCAAGATAGTCAATTCTGTGCTTAAAAACTCTGAATTTTTTTTTTTTTAGAGAAAGCTGACTAGAGCTCATCAGGTTTGCAAAAGCCTATGTAGCACTTCACTACAGGAATATAGACCTCTTTCTATTTTGCTTTTCCCTTAACCTTTGAAACCTTTAAACACCTTCCATAAAATGTCTTGCTCTGAATCAGATATGTACAGCACTAGCTGACTGTGTTAATCAGCAACCTCGTCCAACCAAGTAATATTGCTTAGTCATCTGCATCCACAGTGCAGCCCTATCAGAGGTACAAGAAATAGCTCTCAAAATTCACAATTTGTCTAAAGTTAATGTTCCTTGCTCTTCTGGTTTGTTTAAACAGTGCTATATAAACACAGCTATGCATGACAAGTAATTTGATGTAACAAACAATTGGTTTGCAATGCATGCTACCACACTCTACCTGTAATGATTCAAGGAGTATTTTGTACAGAACTTAACAGAGTATCTGAATTTTAAATTTCTGGTTGTGCTTATTTGAGGTGATTTTCATTCCTCTGCCACTTCAGGATTTTTTAAAAAAAATTAAATACCCTCAAATTGAATTTACAATGAAACATTTGAATTTTTTAATTTCAAGTTGTTCGAGTGGAAAAAAATTGAAAAGATTTGCACAACATTAATTTATCTCACTGGGTGTATTCACGTTATACTTCTTAAAATATTGTTTTTTCTTGGTAATTTAATTTTTGTTTCTTAATATAGGACTGAAAATGCGTTGTTTTCAGAAACTGCTTTTGTTCACTTTCATTATGAAGCTTTAATGTTGGATTTCTGTAACATGTCTTAACCATACTTGTACTCTGTATTAGTAGGGAAGATATTTTTTAAACAATTGTTTCATCGATATATACTCCTATTGTTAAGCATCCGCCCTTACTATTTATTCTGACCTTAATTACAAATTAGAATTGTTTTGTAGAGGAAATGCCGGGTTTCCAGGATCATTTTTTGTTTACAGTACATTAAAAAATTAGATTAAGTTCATATATATGTCATGAAACCATAAATGTGCAACTTCATGAACAACTTAGCTATTTGTATCAAGTAAAAAACAAGCTATGAAAACAAGGTAAGTTCGTTTAAAAATATATTTGGGCCCCCATTCTTGGGTGTTGGTTAATGTGGAGCCATACAGTATTCATGGAGTATGGACTGATGGGTGGAGAGCTATGACTGGTATTTGCAAGTATTTCTGTGAATGGGAAAGTTCTTGGCATTGTTTCAGGCATCCCATTTCCGGAAGCCTTACTGTACATTACCATTGAGAGAATGGAATTGATTTACAGGAAAAAAAAAAAAAGGCATCCATTACCTCCCCTTGTGACAAACACCCGAAAGTAAAGTCAATTTATTAATTTGTGTGGCAGGAAAAATTGGGATGTAGTTGTATGTAGTAAGAGACTTGATTAAAAGTAGGAAAAGCATGTCTTGTATATTGGAATGACTTGTCTTACATTGAGCAGCTTTTCACACTGTCCTGCATGACTTAAAGTGTTTTTTTTTTTCTCATGCTGCGTAAGGTAGTACACCTGACCAGTGGGACTCACAAGAATGCGGCCTGGGTTTTAGCCTTTTTCAGTTCACAGCTGTTTGCAAAACTATTGTGAAACTGGCCATCACAGTGATGCCTTTGGGTCACATGAATATTAAATAATTGAAATGTATTCACTAGACCTCATTTGCAATTTGGAATTGCATCGGTCAGTTGTTAAAAGAATGAAGATGTATGATTATTATTGTAATTCGATCAATCATTGGTAACCCAGAAATGTTTATTGAAATGAATACATTAATACTTGATTTCACTTTAGCAGAACAACCTGGTAGACTTAATTTAGCACAGTTTCCAGAAATAATCTATGTATCCATGTATTAACATGAGTTCCAGAAGAAGAGACATCTTGGCCATTATTTTGTCCCAAATGTCAATTAGAACTAACCCAATTCATCAGAGTTGTTTTGTCATGAACTCTACTCACTTTTGCTGTGACTCATGTTTCACAAATACTGCTTTCTGCTTTTCATATTAACTCACAGGGCTGTAAATATCTAATATTTCTATGTTTCTCTTCTGATAAATCAGTTGTTCTGAGCAGTCTTTTGGGACAGATAATACAACAAGCTAATGACCCAAACCACCTCATAGCCTTTGATGGAAGTGGTTGGTTGGCCAGTGAAGGATGACTTTTATTTTTAATTTTTGAGTGAGTCTCTTAAAAATAATATCTGAAAGATTTCTGACAGTTATCTTTTATAATCATCAGCCTGAAATTAGAGATCAGCAAATACATCATCTATTCTCCAAAATATATTTGGAATAATGCCTGTTTTTAAAGAGAAACATTGTAGCTGAAAGTACAAGCTAAGGAAAGACAACTTCTAAATTTTTCTTTTAAGCTACTCCATCAGGTTAACTGTGGATGTTTCTGTAAAGTTTATAGTGATTCATTTTTGTATATGAAATAAAAAGTAAACATAATATCACTGAATCATGATGATCATTCTGATGCACAAGATTAAACTGGCCATAAAATGTGAAGCAAATGCAAACCATAAACATCATAATTTCCCTGCTTTATTATGGAACAGGTTTAGAGATTTTTCTTTAGAGTTGGAACGTGTTGTCTTTCAGTAGAAAAGTAACGACAACACTTAATGGTGAGCGTTAGACATCCATTCAGGAGCGATTTAGATTTGTGCATGAATCGCCATGCTTGGTCCACCACTTGGTCTCCAGTACCCTGTATTTAGTAGTTGCCAGTAACACACTCCTAAGAGTGACAGCGGTAACAGGACAAATCGAAGTCAGCTGATTTGCAGTTTCCAGTTCCAATCACATGTAATAATTGCTGGTGGTGGATATCTTCAAAGTTTGCCAAATCTGTATTTTGTAACCCATTTATACTTACGGGATTTGCCACAGTATGCTGCAGTGAGTTCAACAGTATAATTGTTCTGGGGGAGGGAAATGTTGCTCTTAGTGTTAAAATTGGTATGTGAGATGAATGGGGTATCTACTGTTTGTTACTGCAGGAAATACGATAATTCCATATTAAACTCATCTGTGATATTTTATTAATGTTTTATATATTACCTCAGGTGTTCCTAACTAGGAATGTACTTTTGTCTCAAGTCTCTGTGTTTACTCAGTGGAATATTTAGGCAATAAGATAAAGCATGTGCTAAAACATGTAGCATATGCATACATCCCACCTACGAGCACTCAATAATATTGTATTAAAACTGAGTATCCTGGGAGAAAGCATTGCCTAAAATGGTCATACAAAAATTTTGGTTGTAGTAGGCATGACTTGCTATGAAATGAATGTCTCTTCTCCATTGCTTTAGTACTGGAAGTTCATATTTGCCACTTAAATATTTTATGTCCTTTGTCATGGAGCTTTTTCTTTTTCCCCGCTTGAATAGGATTTAGGGGAATTAGTTCTCCCCAGTTTGAGCTGTCCCATTGCAGTGTAAGCCATGTAGTGACAGATGACCACATTTTCAAAAGTTGTTTGCTGAAATATTCAGTGCTAGTTTAGACAAAATTTTGCTTAAACTGTATGAGTTTAGTATTTATGAAAGATAAGGTATATTGTTTCAGTTTAAGGCATAATACTTCTATGCCACTTTGTGGTACTAAATTTTCTCTCTCAATAAGAATTATATGTATATTTTGATATGACCATCTGAAGTCATCTGAAATCTGAGTAGTGTTTTTGTAGCAGCTATTGTTGTCTGAGCCTGTTTTATTTAAACTTCTCAGTGGCAGCTATTAAAAGCACCTGCAAAAAATTAGCAACTGGCTTCAGTATCTCTCTTCCTTATTGAGACAGAAATAAAAACACTGATGCTCCTTTATTTTGTGGGTTTAAATGGTTGCTCTTACTGTGGTTGTTTACTTTAGATTGTAACTGTTTGGAGCTATATACTAACAGCAAACTAGCATGGAATTGGGGTGTTGGGGCTGGCTTTTTTGTCTCATCATACTTGGTTTGCGTTGTTTACCGAAACCAAGTTAAATATGATGTTGCTGGTGATGTTTTTGTTTCCTTTCTTGTTTACTGTGCTAGGAGCAACTTAAAGCTTCCACAAAAAGCTTTGAGAAGGGACACTTCCTGAATATTTTATATGCTTTCCAATACTTAACTGGCAAGAAAAGCTAGTTTTGTTTTAACTTCGTTTTACAGTGAGCTTCAGTCCAGAAATAAATAGATCTTAAAAATAGGCCTGGGTTTTTACTAACGACTTATTCTTGCCCCATATATAGAATTGCTGCAAGTGTCTTTTTATTAATGTACTTGTATTACAGTATGAAACACTGTTCATTATGATGAAATTCAACAAATTATTAATGTTGGCAATACTTTTTGTGTTCTTTACCTATTTAGTTCGTGGTTTAAATGCTTGCATTTACAGTTAATTTAAAAATGCTTCCAGTATTTAGTCCTGGAGAAGCTTCTAAAACTTGGCACTCTCAACAGAATATTTCTCCATCAGACTTCCTTCCTCGTAACTTCAGGACATTAGCAAAACCTCAGTGTCTTACAGTAAGCAAAATTTCTGAAACTGGAACCTCCCGGCCCTAATTTAATGGCAGACAAATAGAATTCTAACCGTCATTTTTCCCAAAACACACACTTTCAGATGCATATAAGCAGGAGGAAAACCCGCAAAAAATAATACTTTAAAATGTGTCCTGAAATGTTTAATGGGTAGTTATTTCAAACACTAGATTGGAATCCTTATATAAAGCTTATTCTTATATTTAAGAAAATAAGCTATCAAAAAAAAAAATCTTTAAAGGAAAGTTTTGGCTTCGATTTTTGGTTGCGATGACTAGAAAATATTTGTTTTGAAAGAAAGAAGTGTTAGTCTTTTACATTGAATAACAATATTGTACTCATGAAAACAAAATTAAAGAGCCAGGCACATTAATGAAGCATAGCATTGATAGTGTCACAGAGTACAGATTGAAAATGATTCATAAATAAGTTTCTTGTTTGTTACCAACAAAATCCTTCCAAGTGTTGGAGAAAAATGCCTTAATTGAAGTAGGCTTATTATTTCTGATGTAAGGTAAAAATTATTGAGGGAACATGCAGGCCCTGTTTTTCTACCCTTTCCATTTCAGTGCCTATGGAGAATGTTCTGAGTTAGCGTAATGTTTAGATTACAATCAGGCTACTGTGTCCCAACAACCTGCTGCACTTCACCTGGTTAATGCTAACCAGGAATTAGACTAAGATGAGGTATGAGAAAATAATGTATTTTGCATTTTAACAATAACAAAAAAATCCTTTACAGATATATATATATATAGCGAAATGTACGTGGGCACGCACAATTCACAAATTCATGTATTCAAATTCACGTATACAAATTCACAATTCATGTATTTCATGTCGAGTAGTCCTCTCGGGCCTGAGTTTTCTGTGCTTGTGTTTCTTCAAAGCTGAAAATGGCATAATAGAATTGTAATTGTTCATGTAATTGTCCAGGCATCTTTTCCCATAAGCAGTTTAGCTTAAATTAGCCTGCTTTTATTGCTTATGCATTGTTGGATAAGATGTTGCATATTTGTTGAACCATAGTAGTTTAAACATTGTCTTTCTGAAACTGAGCCCTTGAGTGAGGAATAAAGGTTTGCTTTGTTTTTTTCAATGGTTTCATTATTGAATTAAGTAACATAGAATAGATTTGTGGCCTATGTATTAGCATTGAATTTACTTGCTACTTGTACACACTTTGATACTACACCTTCCACACTCTCAGAGCAAGTCTAGGTCTCCAGGTAGTCTTTAAGTCCTTTCCTGTCTCCTCACAGCTCTAATTTGTATCTTCTAATTGGGCATCATCTCGTGTAGCTGGGCGTGAGGAATCCATCAGATGGTATGTCTAGTTCCAAAGTGTGTACAAAAAGTTGGTGCTGAGATTGTTGTTCATCCTGTGATGGCTTTCCTTCAGTGAGGATCTTATTTGGGCCTTTTTCCCCAAGACATCTGATTTCTGAGGGTATTTGGGAAACTGGTGTTCTTAAAGCTTCTTGGCTATGGCAAATTGGGTTGCAACTGGGCAATGAGGTCAAAATTAAATGGGGGCTGAAGTGGTAAACAGAAAAAACTACAATCATTTTACCTTTTCTGTAAAAAATCAAACATGGGGGCTGTGTGTGTGTAATAATACAACGCATGGTTTTAATGAATTTTCTTCCTCTTCAAATAATTTTTATGGAACAGCTAAAATGCCATAAGTGTTAACACAGGAAAGAACTAAAGAAGCATTCAGACTGAAGAATTCAAACTAACTTTCTTACTCTGAGGCAAAAACAGAATGGAATTTTAAAAGAAATAAATATTTATCAACACTGTTATGCGAATACCATAGTTAATTCCTGAGGAACTTGCAGCAGTTGAAAAAGTGGGAACTTTTTTTACAGTTGAGTAAAAAAATGATTCTCCTTTACTGAGAACTTGAATAAAAGAAAGGCCTTTTCTCTCTTACTTTGGAGATGGCCTTTATTACCACCTGCTTGAAAAGAAAAATATTATGACACTTCAAGAAAAGTAGTATAAATCATGGTGAATGGGAATGGCCAATTACTGCTGCATTGCTTGCTTTGTTATTTTTAAGGGTGGGGGGTTTAGTAAATAGCTTTCTTTCCAGAGTTGATATATTGAGATGATGGGATCTGAGTAAATTCTTTCCCCTTTTCCAAAACACTACTTTCTCATTTGCAATATCAAGGTATTTTCTCTCTCTAAGTGATTCTGTGTCCTTCCTTTTACAACAGTCTCTCTCATCCTACTGCATGGTACTTGCTAGGGAAAAAATGGTCATGCTCAGGAGGCAGCTGTAGATTACTGTGATAGTGCCATCTTAAATTAAGAGTTATGTCATGATAATGCTATCATTTTCAATACTCTTACACTTCCATTCCCTGTTGTCATGTGTCATATCTTTCTTGTGATTACTTGTATTATCTCTGGGATTAACTATATCAGCCTATGCATATTTATAATACTTGGAGTGCCACAGAACAAATGCTACCATCTGGACAATGCTGCAATAGAAATCATTTCAGTTAAATGATAAAATTAATATGTAAATTAAATAAATAGCATTTGTAATAATTTCTTCTAATAAACATACTTCAGCAGGGAAGAGGAGGGGAAAAGCAAGATTTAAGTACTAAATACAGGTGAATGTGCTAACCATTGTTGCCTGTGTTGTACAGGTACAACTTCTGGTACACCATCACAAGAAATGAATAAAAATACACAGCAGGTAGTAGAATATGCAGTACAGCCACAGAAAAGAACTAGGCGGAAGCTAATGGACTCACCAGTCACAGCCCAAAGTCCTGCTGCATCCAAGCATTCCAGTCTCTGTCATCTGGAAGATTCTCTTAGCAAGGAGGTCCACCCTATCGTGTATACACCAGAATTTTGCAGAAAGCCCGTACAAAGCTCCTGTACACAGACTGTGGTAAAGAAAGCTTTACACCTTGCAGGCCTTCAGGAAGCCAATGTATGTAATACAGATATGCCAGTGAAAAAATTGAGTATTATGGACTCTACATGTGACATAATCCCAGAGCACGATGAAGCTGACATGGACTCAACAGTAATTCTCTATGAAGGTACAGGTGAAACAAGTGAAAAGTCTACTGACTCATCTGTGAAGGAGTCACAGCCATCCTGCAACAGCATTCTGCAAAGGTATTTTCCATTTATATGGGCAGGGATTATTCCCCAAACAATTTAATCCTGTTTATTTTCACAGCTGCATTTTTCCATTGGTGTCAGTTTTATTTGTAAACCAAACATTTTGAAAATCAAACCCTCAGTTTTAACCAGCATCAGATTCAATTCTGCCATTATTTGAAATCAATGCTATGTTAGTGACAACAGATGAAGTTGAAAGCTTATCCTGTTTTACAAGATATGTACCAAAAAGAAAATACAGCACTTTAGAAATTTTGTGATGCATGAGGCAAGTTTCTTTCTCTCAGCTGTACTTTTTCCTGTTTGTAAAATGGACACCTCAACCTCTTTGACATCAAGAGATGCTATTGTTAAAGCTGCCATTTATGTGTGAAGTCCTGTGAAGCTGCCCCTAGCAATATTACTGAAACAAATTTCCGGTACTGTTATTCGACTTAACATATTTATTTACAGTTAGGAATACTTCAGCTTGACTTCTACCCAGAATAGATTTTACAAAAATATAATTCTTTGATTTCAGGCTTGGACTCTCCTTAAACAAAAATCCTACTTCAGTACTTGAGAAGCCCTCATATATGGCAATGACTTCAGCTGCTGAGAGAAAAAGAAAGGTATTAAGGTAAGATTAATTCTTCTATACAAATGCGTTTGTACTTATTTCTTATGTTCTCACTTCAGTTTCTGTATTATATTTCAAATCTGAAAACCTCTTAAGTCATCTGGACCTACATGTGAAATGTTCTTACACAGATGTTTGACAATTTTTTTTTTTTTTTTTTCTCCTGGCAAGCTGGGTAGGTTCTTCTTTTTTTTCCTTTGTTTTGGAACTTTTGTTTTAACAAGTACAAAACTAACATCATGTCTTCTGTATCTGCTGTCTACTCAAAATAAGAAAGATAACACATAATTGTGAAAAGAGAAATTCCGTTATCAAATAAAAATCTAGTTTGTTTGATGAAAATGTGCCTTTGCTGGAACACACTATAACCTATGACAATAGAAAGTGGAGAAAATGCTTAACAATACTTACATGGCCAGTATCTTAGTTTTTCTGATAATTTTCTGATATTACGACTTCATTCTTGTGGTGTGCTCTGGGAAGAATTCCCATTTTGTCACTTCTGGTTTATGACCCTGAAAGAGGCTTGTTAGTAGGAAAAGCTGAAACTGAATAGACACTAAGTGGAATTGTACTTTATTTGGTTTTGTTAATGTATTTAAGACTTAGCTATCAGGTCAGTACTGATGAAACAGCTGTGGGTTCGTTTGTTCTTTTGTTTATTCTTTCTTTCTTTCTTTTTTTCTTTTTTCTTTTTCCAAAAGCAAAAATTGATAGAACCTTTTTTGAATCATATTATGAGTCACCAGTTGCTACTCAGTGAGTGGAGCTGCCACCTCATAGGTCTTCCAAGGGCTGTTTCAAGACTGTTTGAACAAGTTCTATAGATAGAACACAGGACATGGAAGAAACTTAAGCACTTTTTTTGGTTTATTAACATCATTGAGATAGAATATCTTCCTAGAAGACCACAGATTTTTCTGATCTGATTTCATGTTCCTGTTCTAATTGTTATTAATTATTGTTCTAAACTGTTTTGCTAAGTTGCTTTAGGATGAGGAATAAACTGTATTGCTCTGGGATTAAAAGAGAGGCACAACTCACAGTTTTAATTTTTCAAATAGTTGGTAATGAATTTAGCAAAATAAATCACCTGCTCACTGAGGCTGAGCTAGTTTTCTAGATTCTCTTTAGGGAGAGGTATGGCAACTTATGGACCCTGATTTATCTTAAGGTAAATGTTCTAAAACAGGCTTTAGGAGTTCTTTTTTTTAATAGCTGTGTAATGATTTCCAAACTTATATATGCTTATCACTCCCCAAAGGCTAGTTCTTTCTGCTCTTTTGTCCTTCTGTGTCTCAAACTCACATTTCCCAGTTTCCAAGCTAGAATAACACTACAGGAAAATCCCACAACTTTTATTCCTTTTGGGGGGATTATTTCTTCTGTCTCAGACTGTAAACTGTCTGTAAACCAAAATTCTTTATGGCTTTGTCTAGCAGTTGGTGATGAAGAGAAGGAATGCAAACTACTTATTTGTGAAGGAGGAAAGGGATATGTTCCTACTTTTCAGCGCCTCCTCTCCTTTCTCTTCTTTACTTTTTCTCCCTTTTACCTCCCATGTTTTCCCTGTTTGAAGTCATTCTCTGCAGTCATTTATCTGCTACTCACATTAGAATAAAAATATACATTTTAGACTTATCCTCTACATTAGAAATGTAATTTGAAACTGTCGAATTGCTAGGACAAGGCATAAGAGACAAGTCAGTCGTAATACAGAGGCTGCTCTTACTGAATAGCATTATATTCTTAGTCTTTACTACTCGCTATGTATTTTCTTTTAGGCAGAAAATTATAATTAAGAAAACTAGTGTAAGTTAGGGGAATAGAAAGTGGGAATAATATAATATCATTAGATGAATGGGAAAAGCATAGAAACTTGGGACATAAAGAGAATCAGCTTGTTTGAGACTCTGAGAGTTAGCGAGGCAAGAGTAAAAGGGTGAGATCAGATAGGTTCATAATTTTCACTGTAGATCTTAAGCCTATCCCATAAAAGGCTGTAAAATATAGAGGTTTTGTCTTAATGAATTTGAGGGTATAGCAGCTTTCTTACAGCTTAGCTAAAATGTAGTCTGCTATGAAGCCACCCCCTCCAACTGTGCTGGAGCCTGTAGAAAAAATAGCGTGGCAATAAAAAATATGATTTGTTCAATAAACACAGCTTGGTCATTTCAAGGATTTTGTACATGCATTAAGATTATTTCTTAGTATAATTTGTGTGCAGTGACCATCAAACTGGCTTCTGTGGTTTCCAAAAAACCTGTGGCATACTGGTCTGCATTTTAACATAACACTAGTTCTTATTTTCACAGTTGAAACATCCTTGTAAAGTTTTTAAAAGGAAAAAGGGAAATAATATCCATATATATACATGATAAATGAGTTTATTCTTTGCATTCAGTTAAGAACTACCAATACTGGGCAATATAATTTAATGTATTTCTACATTGCAAAGCCTAAACTACTATAATATAGAGTAATCGCTTGACTGAAAGCAAACTCTTCTCTGGCTATTTTTCCAGTTCTACATCAAACACTGGGTTAGGCAGCCTGCAAGACCCTGTTTCTGCAAAACGTGTTCGACGAGAGGTTTTGTTAAGCCATAGAGCTTTGCGAGTACCCAAAATGGCAGGTAAGTGCCAAAACTTGAATGTATGGCACTGCACTAGTAACCATGTTGGTACACGGTTCATACTCAAGGTTTTGTCTATTTAAGAGCATGTGTTGCTGTGATCAGTACACTAAGCCATCTGTTTGAATAGCATAGCCATTCATTAAAAGAAAAAGAAAAAAAAAAAAAAGAAAAAAAAAAACCAAACA